>VWZG01005119.1:141864-216867 GCA_013396735.1 Grallaria varia
AATCTTCTGTGGATAGTGGGTTCAAGAGATGCCTCTCAGTAACAGTAAAACGGGAAAGATTAAATGCTTTCAGTTGGATTCCAGAATATCCAGCAGAAACTTGGAGATAGGTGGGGTTTTTTTCTCTGTCTCTCAGAGCACCCTAAGCCTAATATTACTTGTTATTGCACAGAGTTCAAAGCTGATAAACAGCTGTGGTTTTGCATAGCAGGAATAAAAGGTGGTTACAATTTCCAAGTTCAACAAAAGCACTTGTGTTGATTTTCAGTTATATTAGCTGAACTTTTGTTTGCTGTTTTTGTGGTTTAGTTTGCAAACTTTAACCATCTTGAAACAAAGATTTTGTTTATGTTCTAGTGTGGTTTCACTACTTTTAATTGTTTCTGTTATCTTGATTATGCTGCCTTAGATCTGTGGTGGAAAGTTTTGGCCTTTTTTCCTTTTCCTTTTGGCTGTGTGGCAGAAACAAGTTATCCAGTGTTGTCAGCTGTTGTTTGATTACACTTTCTTGGATTCTCTTATTTGTTTCTTTTTGTATTTTCTTTCTCTTTTTTTTTTCTTCCACAGTTGAGCTTTATATTAAAACCAAACTGTCACTTGATTTCATTATTACTTGTGAGGGTTATTCCTGGCTTTATGGTTGCATTACCTTAATGTAGCCCTTTCTGTTCAGCAACCTTGTATATATTCTTACCAACAGGAAATTTTTATGCAAAATGTGGCATGAACAGAAAGCTGTCAGACTTATCTTAGTGGCTGGCAACTGTAGGGGGAAGGTAGAACAGTATTAGTAAGGTCATGAAATGTTAGTCTAATTATCATGGGTTTGGCAGAGGAAAATTGTTCATGCTGATCTGAGAACTCTTTGAACTTGTCATTGTTGTGGACAAAAGAGGAGGGGAAAAAAAATAAATTAGAGCTTTCAAAACGCCTTTGACAAGTGCTTATCCAAGAGTCTGTTAAACAAGCTGAGGGAGTCATGGGATGAAAGTGAAGGGTTTGTTTGTGTAAAAGGCACAAGCAAGGGAAAAAAACCATCTGAATCCTGATAGAGATAAGCTCAAGAGTCCAGAAGCTGCACTTGAGGTATTCTTTAATGATCATTATAGCAGCTGTAGTGACACTTTTGTAGGTGACACAAGTAAGGACCAAACTTTTAATGAAGACCAAACCAGACTGATTGGAGAGAACAGGGATGGGTTTGATTTTAATGAGAAAAAGTATAAACCAATGTGTACAGAAAAAATGAACATATTCCGGTTGTGTCTTACAGAGCTTTACATGGATTCAGGAAGGGTGTTAGACATCTCTGTGTCAGGTTGAAGGCAAGTCTCGGTGCAGTTGGGTTTTAAAGATGAAGTACAGAGGCATTATAGAAACTTGCTGCTGGTCTTTTTCAAGTACAAAATTTAGTAAGTTTCAAGAAATGATTCTGTGTATACATTTGTATCCCAGGATTGCTGATAGTGTAAGGACCTCTTGGAAGAGAAGCTAAGTGCTCTGGCTTTAAATGTAAGCTACCAGAGGGCAAGCTAGGATCTAATGCTGATGGTGAATTTGAATTTTGCACATGCTTGCATTTGTGAGATTGATCATCAAAATCAGAAAAAAAATTAATTTTTATACTGGAAATTTTAATGTTGAAATCATGGAGTAGTCAATAGCCTAAGCAGGTTGGATAAAACACTGAACTCTGGTTTCCTGCAGCAGGCAAGAATAGTATTTTTCTAGATTAAATTCACTTTTATAGTGGAAAAACACTCAAAATGAGTCTTGCTTTCTTCCTAGTACTTTTTGAAGTGAAGAAAGGTTGTTTTAAACTGGAAATTCATGGGGTTTTGCAGATAATAAAACTTGAAGGTATTTGCAACTAACACCCTTTTCTGGATTCGTGTGTGGTGGTATTGTGATAATTGAGAAGCAATAAATATCTTTACAAATCTTAAATATTACCTGGGAAGTGAGAGCATGTAACACCAGAATGGTACAACCTCTTATGTGTTTGCCATGACCAAGAAGGTAACAATAACAACACAGGGGTCTGCTTTAGGGAGAAGTTTTCAGTGAAACCTGCTTTGTTTTTGCCAAAGGAATTGTTTCCAGATTACATGACTAAAAATGACCAAGTTACTTAGTTTCTCTGAGGAGGTACAGGTTGGCAAGCTGGTTCTTTCTCTAATCCCTGGGGAATTTAGGAAGACATCTGGTTAGTTGTCTTATGTTTAGGCTGTTAAGCAGTTGTGTTGGGTGTCTTCAGTTTGGTTGGGGTTTTGGGTGGGTGGTGGGGTGTTTTTTTTTTAATATTAAAAAAAAAATCCGGTCTTGTAAAAAAATTTTAAAAATTCTAAAGTTTGATCACTGGTTGCTGCTGGTGCTTAGAGAAAACATTTTGTGATGTGAGTCTTAAGTCTGGTCTGCTCAGTAAATTGTAGAGATTTGTAATAAACATGGCAAGGTATCCGCTGTGACAAAGTCATGTAATTTTTATTATTCCTCCAAACCTTCTTGACAGAAACTTGAAAGCTAGAAATTTTGTGCTCAGAAACACCAACAGAGATCAGAATTGAAAATTACTGGGCTTTTATGATGTGTCTTATACAAATCTTCTGCATTCTTGCAGTAGGTATCTTAAGTATATTCCTGTCTGCTTCTCACAAGCTCTGTGTACATGCTGAAACTTTAATGTATCTTTTGGAAATAAAGGATTATGTATCAGCAATGTCAATCTCTACATTTATTCAGGCAGTATATGGGTATATGAAAGGGTAAATGTAGACGTAGGATTCTTCTCTCTTCTTTTTCATTGATTTTGTTTGGTATAATACAGAAGGCTCACTAGAGTGGTGGTAGAATACTTTTTGCAACAGAAGGACATGCTTCTTGAGTTTTTTATATGCAGAAGTCTACCACTACCTGTCCATGAGTCTCTGTCTCTTGTGTTGCCTTAGTCAAAGCCTTGGTTTCTTGAGTGAACCTTTGCTGATTACCTGGGGCAGTGTACTGTGTTACCCCTGTGCCAGTGTCTGGCACCCTCTGCAGAACCTGCATGGTGTAATGCAGGGATTATTGCTTTCAAAATGAAAAAAAAAAGAATTGTCATTTCCAATGCAGTTTACAACTGCAAATGTTGCTGTAATTGGGACGAATACATTTTTCTGCCAGTAATGAAACCTGTAGGAATAATGTGGCGAAAGCTGCCCTTCCCTTGATTGCTTGCTACATGAAATTAACTTTCCTCCTGAAGCCAAGATATTGATAGAATGACATGTTAATGTGATTAACCAATAATCAGCGCAGTATATAATGTGTGGAGGTCTCTGAAAGAGGCAGAGCTCTTCCTTCTTGTTCTGAAAATGTGACCAAAGAACAGTGACCTCTCCAAAATGAACAATATCTGACTTCTTTGTTTAACTGCAAATGCAAGATGATGCAAAAAAAAAAAAATCTAAACAAGGAATGTATGAAAGTTCACGTACTTTCTAGTGGAGAAATGCAACTTAATGCTCTGTCACTTCTTGTTGAGATTTACACTTGCTTTCAGCACTTAAAGGATATTTATTTCACTATTTATTAAAAAAAAAAAAAAAACCAAACAAAAAAAGCCAACTCAAAATGTCAGGAAGCAGCAGTATGGGAAGACAAGCTGGGAGTCAGTGGTTATAAGGGTGGCAGACAGTACGGACATTGGTAAGAATGTAGTCCCCCAATACCTGCCATGAGAGAAACAGTAGTTTGGAAGTAGTTGGCATGGATTTACAAAGGGAAAATCATGCCTGCCTAACCCAACAGCCTTCTATAACAAATTAATTAGGTGGTTGGATAAAGAAAGAACAGTGAATGTTACTTACCATGACTTCAGTTGTCACTGTCTCCCATTACATTTGACGGAGTATGGACGAGGTAAGTAAGTGTGGCAGACTGAGAAGTGGGTAAGCTGCTGGGCTCGCAGGGGCATGAAGTCTGCCTGGAGATCAGTCACTAGTGATGTGTGCCAGGGGTTGATACTGGCACCATCCTTGGGGATACTCAGAATGTGACTGGGCACCATCCTGGGCAGCTGCCATTAGCTGTGACCCTACTTGGAGCAGAGGCTGGAACAGGCAGTGTCCAGAGGTGCCTTCCAGACTCGAGGATTCTGATCACTAGTTGGTCCAGGGTTGCATAGCTGCACAGTGTCAATGGTGGCCTTGACCACAGGGAGCTAAACTCTGCCAAGATTGGATTTTTTTTTTTTCCTACAGTGGGTTTTTTATTTCTACTTTATACCTCTTTTTTTCATAGACTGGTTGAAGACTTTTTTTATGGCACAGGAAAAGGATTAATCTCAAAGTCGATTCCGAGTTAACATACTTAATGAATAGATGCTGGCATTTGTGCTTGAAACAGTTTCACTTCAATGCTGTTCATTAGAAACCCCAACTGTTCAAAACCACAGAAGCATGACATAGGTTAAATATCTTTGCTTCCTCAGCTCATGTGTTGTCTTATTTTCGTTTGGGTTTTTTTATCAGGAAGGTTGGCCAATGCAGTCAGCCATAGAGAAAGTATACATAGAAACTGCCAGATAAATGTTTTAATTTTAATTAGTGATATGAAAGAATTACAGATAGTGCCATGCTAATCATTGTTATGAACTTTTTACTTAGGCTGAATTTGGTTGAAGCGTTTGTGGAGGATGCAGAACTACGTCAGTGCCTTCAAGAAGATCTCTTGCGTCGCTTTCCGGACCTTAACAGGCTGGCAAAGAAGTTTCAGAGACAAGCAGCAAACTTGCAGGACTGTTACCGACTGTACCAGGCTATTATTCAAGTGCCTAATGTTATAAAAGGACTAGAAAAACATGAAGGTAATGCTACTCCCACCTAGTTTCAATGTTTCATAGTATACTGATGATGCAAAGAAATAGTGTGTAAATTTCTAAAAATTACTTTTTTTCCTGTGTTCTTTTATTGCAGGAATAAAGCTTAAACACATTTGAATTTGAAATAAGCTGAAATTCTGAAATGCCAATCAGATACTTAATAGTATACATAGCCAAATGTTTACATGAAAGAGTGTTCCAATTAGTGTGTACCTGAAATACTTGAACTGTTGGGTGATGGTGTGGTAATCTTTGATGTGGACTTGTCTCTAAGCATTTCTGACCAATTGTGTATGTATTATGATCTTACAAACAAGATACCATTCATACAATATTGTTGTCTTCCTTTTGAAGACTTTTTGCACTTTGGGTTGTAATTAAACACAAAAAACCCCTCCAGTTTAAACATTATCAGTCTAATTGGAATGCTTTTTTTTAAAATTGGAGTACTCCTGTATTTGATACAAGTAATGTGGCAGGGTTTTGTCTGATGGTCATTAGTAGAAAGTGCAGTACTATGACAAGCAGTTCTAGAAAACAAAAATGCTACTATTTCTTTTCCTTTTCTGTGTGTAACCAAGAAAAGGCAGGATAAGATCAGCATAACGAGGGGGTGATTCAATTTAGCAATAGCAGTCCTAACCTGCCAGAAAGGCTGTTTTTGTAGAAGACCATTAATTTGTTTGAAAATCTCTGTGCATAAAGCAAACACCGAAGCCTTAAAGAGAAATGTAATTTGAAATGGTATGGTTGCAAAAATTTCTTCCTTCTATTTAAGCAGACAACAAAGCTACCCAGTGTTTTAGACTTTTCCATACTATAGTTTTATGACTTAAGTAATGAAACTTATCTTTTAAAATATTAATCTTAAAAAAAAATAATTTTTGGTTGCTTGCTGTGTTACTTCCAAAAGCAGTTAAATCTGAAGCTGGAAAGGAACTGGCAGTACAACTTTTTGTTTGTTTTTGTTCTTAAAGAGCTGTGTCACTCTTTAGCTGCCTTACTCGTGTCCCTTTGGCTTTTCCAAGCAGACTCTGCTTGTTTTATACCTTGACATTGGAGCTGTTGGATTCCCATCTTAAAATGAGATACTAGTTCAGAATGCTGGCTTCATGTCTTTATTTCTTTTTCTATTAGTTGTCATTTGGATCAACAGCGTTTCTCTGTCATAACACTGGGCTAGGAAAACAATTCCATTTTTAGAAGTTTTGAAGAGCAAGCTGTGTAAGGCAAACTGCTAAGCTCACCATATGGAAAAATAATAGACTGCAAAGGGTTCTTGCTGTTCTACACGTGAATCAGTTGGCCTTAGTAGAGTAATCACCAGCAGGGTAACAAAGATAATTTGAAATAGGCAATGTGTTATTTTTATTTTTCTTTGTACTTGAATCACCTGTTTGAAGTACATGAACGGTCTGGTAATTTTGAATGTATGTGACTGATTCAGACTGGATCTGATAATTTTTCCATTTGTGACTGTACAAAATGTTTTAACTCATCAAGGGATGGGAAATCAGAAAGATTTTTGACCGTTCTGAGTATCTGCCTGTTTCAGAACTTCCTTACCTCATGAATGGCTGTGGGGAGATAGAGCAACTATACCATGAAGTGACCAGCAGTGATTGCCCTTCCCTCAGTATGAAGCACTGCTTTGTTGAGATCCTTGTTTTTATGCACGATGAAACCTGAGGAGCAGGCTAATGAGTGAAGATGACTTTTTCACTTTTAGACATAAAAAAAAAAATCAACGTAAGATAGGAAAGGACTCTGTGTCATCAAATCATTTTGCTGTGGCTGGCAAAAGGAAGCAGCAGTTCATTACTAAAATTGCTGGGTCATAAAATGTAGGTACTTCCAAAACTTTTTGTCTTCAAGAAGCTCCTGAAGCATCTTGCTTCGCATCTCAAACAGATACTCTTAAGGCTGTAAATACGCAGGGTACAGGAATTGTATGCTGAGTTTCAGGTGTATTTTTACCATACTGTATACAGTGACCTGACTACTCCCCTACTGCTTTTGGAGATACCTCTTACTGCATGTTTCAATATTGTTCTTTCCAAAACTGTTGCACTGGTGTGTTATATGTTGTGATCGAAACGCAGCTGTTTCCCATCCTTTGTCATATCCAGCTGATTATTCCATTACTTGTAGTGGAAACACATTTATCTATCTATGTGTCATCTTACTCCATGTTAAATTTTACTTCGTTTCTATTAGTCCAGTTTTGAAGGACCGTTAGTGCTGATCTATTTCTGATTTACCTTATTCCGATATAATCTACTGGTACCTTCCATAGTGTTTAATGTAGTGACTTTTATAAGCAGCCTTCTTTTGTGCATTAATGTTAATTCACACATCTTTAAAAGATAAATGCTTATATAAGCCCTGGAGTGACTGTATTGCTGATGTCCTTTCAGCTCATTCATCTTTTGCAAGTGTGTGATGTCCTCTTTATCTGCCTTCTGGTCATTTCATAAATCATGGACCTTGCACTTTAGCCTCTCCTGTGACACCCTGCTGAATGCTTTAGAACAGCCCAGATTAGATCTGCAGATTTCCCTTTGTTTTAGGACAGGTGTTGCACTATATGGGTATGAGCTACCTCTAGTCTGCACTATATTTTATCCCAATTTCCATTTTTCTTTTCCTTTTATCCCAATTTCCATTGTACCATCAAAATGGTGCACTTAGTCATGAGATTTGTTTATTTTCTCTGGACAGTGTCAGTTTGTTGCCAGACTAACTGTGGAAGTGTTTCAGGTCTGAAGATTAGTGCTTGATTTTAATTTCTGTATGACATTTTGAAACCATATTAAAAGTCAAATATTAATGCATGTGATAAACACTTCTCTGGTTTTCAGTAAGTAAATAATGGTTTAAATTTAAAACTGTACCTGGGAACAGATAGGTTCTGTGATCAATATGCATCTATGCTTTTGATTGTATTTAGGTTCATTACTCTTTCAATATTTAGCTTACACACTAATAATGTTGAGTAGGTGCAAAAGTGGCTTTTTAATATGCATCTTTTCTATGAGCTTATGAATGCAGGTGCAAGACAAGTTGGAGTTTAATTTAGAATTTTTCAATGGTGTTTCTTGTTCATATTCTCTTAATGTCAGGTGTTATGCTTTTATGGAAGGGATGCACATATAAATTTTATAAAGCCTCAGCATTTACTAACGCCACTATTTTACTTCCTTCATATGCTGGATGCTGAGTTTGAAGTTGGACTGAAAGTGTAAATAAAATTTAAAATAATATCAGTTCTAACCATATAATGAAGATACGTAAATACATTGGTATTTTATTTACTTAATAAATTAATATATTCTGATTTTTGAATACGCCGTCTTCCTATGGTGTCTGAAGATCTACTCTTCATATTTAAGTAATGAAATGGTATCATGAAACTTCCCTACTTACTCGTTTCAAGAAAAAAGAATTCTAATAGCTACTTTAGGTTCAAGCACAATAATTTTTCATTAATTTGGGAATACTGAAGATTATTTCGTGGTGTGTGCCATGTTCTCTGTCAGCTGGAGCACTGGGAACTGCTAAGTCCATTCTGAAGAATGGACATGAAGTTTTTTCTGCTCTTCAGTGTCTTCCTTCTTTGCTGACTCCTTTTATTTTCTAATTTGGTTTAGATGTGTCTTCTTACAGGAGGAGGAAAAGACCCTGATGAGAGTGGGCAAGAGATTTGGAATAAAAACCAATCTGTACTTTATTTCATATCTCTCAAGTGTTGAAGATTTTTAGTCAGACTAAAACTCCATTTTTACAAGTTAAAGAATCTCTCAACAATATTTAATTTTTTCTCTATTAATAGATACTAATCAGTTTAGAGCTTTAAAAGCTTGAGGGAGTGGGGAGGCAAAAAGGCATGAGAGGAAAGGTAATCAAACCAACCTTTTTCTTTTTACTTGAATTCCAGTGCTGAGAGAGAAGAGAGATTCCCTTGGGTAATCATATCCTCACTGTGTGACTTTTATAAATTTGTATGGAAATTTTTCTTGTGAAAGATTAATACTTTTTTCCTAGTCTGGTGCAAAATTCAGAGGCTCTGGAATAACCAGAGCTTAATTCTGTATTTCTCTGTCAATGTGCAAAGCCCCGCCTGTAAACATTGGACGCAAATAGCATAATTCTGTACCTAATCCAGTGACTATAAGATCATAGTACTGGATTCATTTTGAGGCATTTTCTTTAAATCACATAGTCAATAATACTAATCTTTCTATGATGAAATGGTAACTTGGAAGTGGCTGCAAAGATGTAAACATTTATTCTCTGACAGAACTTTTTCACAGCTGTCTGCTGGATGTAGGTGCTTATTTGTAGGCCAGAAGAAAATAATTCTTTTACAAAATTGGCAATATCTGGTGCCTGTTAACTGTGAACTGCTTTTGGTGTTCAGTGCTTCTGGTGTTTTAAGGATTTCCAGCCAATATGTGACTTGGTGCTACAGAGTATCTACGCTAACAAAATACCTTGGAAAAGACCAATTTCATTTTGATGACTTCCCATTTAGTGGAAAGATCAATCATTATAGATCTGGTTAGAGTACATGGTCTTTTTTTAAGAAAAAAAAACCCCAAAACCAAAACTGTAATCTACCAAATATTCCCAAGTTTTGGTAATTTTGTCTTAAGAGAAGTTAAAAACTGAGTGTGGATGATAAGACCTAACCTTTTCACTAAAGCCATTTCAACTTTTTATGTGCAAGAATTGGTAATATTCAGACAGCAGGTTTGCTTTCTCACTGTTGTTTGTGGTCTTACTCATGGTAGAAGGGAATTAATACAACCAGTTATGAACGGAGATGAGAGAATAGGTCCAAACCTGATCAGAAGGTGGGATAATACCAGTTTTAGAACAAGGTACATGTGTTTCAGTGAAATAGTCACAACCATTCTTTGTAAAAATTAACCAGCTATATAATTGTGTTGTTTATCTTGGATAAGTGAATTCTGGTAAATTTGTGGGGTTTTGTGAATGATAATTTTTCTTGCTTGTTTTTAACAGGAGCTCACCAGATGTTGTTGTTGGCAGTGTTTATAACACCTCTTTCTGATATCTGCTCTGACTTCTCAAAATTTATGGAGATGATAGAGACAACATTGGACATGGATAAGGTATGGGCTGGTGTGTGGGAGGGGTTTACTTAGCAATTAAAGTTTCTTATTGAACTTTCCAATCTGCTCTACACTCACTAAATTTAATTGATTTCTATATTAGGTAGTGATAATTTATATGTGGATATATGAAGACTGTTATTAGTGTGGCAGTTGAATATGAACAGGATATTCACTGTCTATCTGAAATTATCTAGCCAGTGAAAAAATGCTTTGTATACATGAATGCTGTGGACCTGAGACTATTTTTTTCAAAATGTCATCAGTACTTTAATAATTTCTCTTCTTCTTTGTGTTTGTAAAGTTACTGTGGTATGTCTCATACTTAGAATGTAGGCAGAATATGTTTATTACATATTTTTTGGTTTCTATTAAGTTTGTTAGACTTGGTTCTATTTGATGGGATTAAGTCTTCATAACTAACAGTTTGTCTCTCTGATTGACCTAACCTTGAAGACTGAGTTTACTTTTCTGCCTTTATATTTGTTAGAGAACTGGTGAGATGGATTTTGAAATGGATATGCTTGGTTAGAAACATACTTAATGTTCCTCCCTCCCAAGGTCTCTCAGTAATTCTGGTAAACTTGGGAAGTCCTTTAGGATTTCCATAAGTGTCGGTCTCAGCTGACTGGGGAAATATGAGATCTAACTAACCAAGTGCCAGATGTGGTAGTAAGGGCAGGGTGTCAAACTTGTGGAAACTGCAGTGGCTTTAAAATTTTGAACATGCATACTTTTCTCCAAAGGCAGAAGCACTGCCTTTTATCTCTTTGTATTGTGTTGTGTGTCCATCAACTGTGTTTTACTGTTTATGGAAAGACTGTTTGATTGACGTGTTGCTGTAATTTGTGATGTATGGTAATGAAGAAATTTATAGCTTTATACTAGTTACAGACCATCTGTTGATGCAGTGTGTGTGCCCTGGGACTCTGTTTTCTTTAAAACTAACAGCTGTTCGAAGCCTTCACCCTTCATAGTCCAGCTCTTCAAATTTCTTTTTAGGTTCTACTTTGAAAATGTTTTGTTGTCCTAAACAGAATAACAAGTCAGTTATTTTTAATCAAGTCCTATAGAATCTGATATGTTGGATTTGGTTTTTCCTCCCCTTCAAGATACTGGAAAATGGCTATAGATAAGACAGCACTGGTTTTACCAGCAGAATAACCCGTGTCAACATGAATCTTAAAACTTGAACTTTGACTTGAAATTCCTCTTTGATTTTTAGGGAGTTCAAACAAAATACCCGGCTCTATTCTGGGTGCAATTGAAGTATAAGTTGTCATAGCAACTAAATTATGTCAATAATCCATTCTAATATAAAAAGAAACATCCAAGTTCAAAAAGCGTGGGATGTGGTTATTCATTTACCTAGCTGTAATAAAAGTTGAGAAACTGTCACTTCCATTCCTGTCTTGCACAGAATCATAAGGGGCCTTTGAAAAACCCTCTATTCCAACCTCCTCCTCAAGCTAGGTCAACTTCAGAGTCTGTTGGTGCTTTCGGCATTCAGCCACCTGGCAGTGGAAGCATGGGGAAGAAAGAGAAAAAAGATGAAATACAACTTATTTCATCTGGGCCTCTGAAAATATTAAGCTTAGAAGGAGCTGTGCATGCTTTTCAACTCCAGAACTGGGTTGAAATTGGGTAGGATTTTTGATGGTATCATGCAGGTTCCTTCCATAACCTCTTGAGTCTCTTTTGGGCAGGAATTACTGTTTCAAAAACTTCCATTTCCAAAGACTTCTTGTTTTAAAATGCCCCATCCTTTTACACTGCTTTGATTAGCTGCAGAAGTCCAGGCTGGTGGACAGATTATATATGTAACAATTGCCTTTCCTCTGACTTCCCTTTTTTCTCTATGTACTGCTCAGTTATTTGTTTGTAAATAAATGTGCAGGCAACTCCATTTCAGCAGAAAGGAGTCTGTTAAATTGGTATATTTTGATTATATAAAGTATATTATTTGAGAAAACAAGTGTTTGAGATGTATTTGTTTTGCAGTTGAATCAGACAGCAACTATCATAAACATTGCATTACAAGATTATGTATATTAAAAAAATTGAATAAATGATTAAGTGAATGCATTTCACTGTGTGTGATCAAGGAGGTGATTTTTTTAATTGTCTCTGTTCATGTGAATTTTTTGTTGTTATTTTTCCCTAGGTAGAGAATCATGAATTTCTTGTCAAGTCTTCTTTTGATCCTAATTTAACAGAATTAAGAGAGAAGATGAATGAACTGGAAGAGAAAATGCAGTCCCTGTTAAAGAGTGCAGCCAAAGAACTAGGTAGGGTTTGGAACTGCCTTTGATTTTTACGTCCTTTGTAAAATGTTTTGTGATCAAGTGACGAAAACCTGATATAGAGGAATTAAGGTATGTTTGTGCTGTTTTGTTGTTGGGTTGATGTGACTTTAGTCGTCACAGTACAATCTGTTGAAAACAAAGTGATTTTGGTTTAGAACTTGGCCTTTATTTTTTTTCAAACACAGCATTCCAAAACATCTCAGAAATTATCATGCATGTTGCAGTATACTGCAGATCTCATTTTGTAGAACTGTAACTCGTCAAACTCTTGGCTAAGTCTAGTTCTGTTTTTCATCCTTTGAAAACATGCACTGAATTTTTTTTTTCCTCTCTGCATTTTTCTGTGTCCATTCAGAACTTGCTAGTTGATGTTTCTATGCAAAATGTAGTGTATAAGCAAATGAGACATTTAAAGAATTGATTATCCTATACAAAAATTTCCACATGCAGCTGATGAATCAGGCATTCAAAGTGCAACTTAAAAAAAAAAAAGCCACCAACTTTTAATGCAAATATGGCAAGGAAAACTGGCAACACCATTGTTATTTTAGGTTACAACTTTTAGGGCTTACATAATTTTTTTTAGTGCAAACAAAATATCTGGATGAAAAGAAGGAAAGACAAGATCATGTAGGGATGGAATGAGAAATCTCACCAGCAGAAGTATGTGTTAGTGGAAGGATCACGAGAGCAGAGGTGCTGTGCTTACAGCAGCAGTGCAGAACGTCCTTGCAATTTGCTATGAACATTTTTCACTTTCCTGGGGAGTTCACAGCAATACAATAATTGTGAGCCTGATTTGAATATGCAGTTTGAGAGCATATCAGTGTAAGAGCAGAGGATGTATCAGTGTAATTCTGTTAGCTGTGGGTATTTCTCATACCTATATGGAACCAAGGCAAGTCTGCTGAATTAGCTTATCTAAGAGAGGCTACATCATGGAAAATGGGAAATAGTGAGCAGAAATAGGACAGGCTGCTGGATTTGTGATAATACAGTTGCTTTCTTTTTCTTTCTTTTCATCTAAAAGGTTTGGAAGCTGGCAAAAGTATCAAACTGGAGACAAATTCACAGTTTGGACATCACTTCCGAATAACTTGCAAGGAGGAAAAAGTTCTTCGTAACAATTCAAAATATTCAATAATTGATACACAGAAGAATGGTGTGAAATTTACCAACAGGTATAAGGTCATCTTGGTGCTTTTTCAAAGCAATAGAATCATTCCTTTATAATTACACCGATGAGCTGGTTGAATGGCTGAATTTTCACCTTTTTAATTGGCTCATGGATTGAAATATTGAGCAAGACTGGCAGGAGGGAAGAATAGTCATACAGTTTATGTTAAAAGCTGCATTCCCCGTTGCCAACTGTTAGCTATTTTTGGTCCTTTGACTTGGGCTAATTCCTCCGTTTTAGCTGCAGCGAGTAACATAATTGCATTCACTGTGAGTGTTTATACAGACACTTCTAGGCTGCAGTAGGCAAAGAGTTATTTATGTTTATCACCAAATATGACATGCAGTAATTTTGTTGATGATTACTTTTTTTTTTTTTTTTTGGTTCCAAATCACGCTCTAATTTCTGTTAGTCCTAGGTATTGAACTTCAATTCAGTGGCTTTTTTGATTAAGCTATTTAAAAATTTCAGTCTCCAGGCAAATTGATTCTGTGTTTCAGTGTTTCCTTGTCTGGACAGCAGTTCTGTCACAGATCAGCTGAACAAGAAGTTTGTATTTTTTTGGTTGAATTATAGCTTGTTTAGAGTATTCTAGAAGGAGCAAGGGCTACATTGGTCATCAGATGTCTCTGTTCAGTGTTTTTACACAGAGCAAATGAAGTAGAAAGTTACATATGCAGAGCTGGGCAATAACTTAGGTTGAAGGCTGTCTCTTATCCCTCACTCAAAGCAGATCCACCTTGGAAATTAGATCCTATCTGCAAGTTAGATGATGTAGCTCAAGGTCTTGCCCAGGGGCCCATTCTTCAGGCATCCTTCACAGCCTAGGGGGCACAAGTTCCAGTGCTGTACCAGTCTTTGTGAAAACTTTTCTAATCAGATCTAATGAAAATTTTCCTTTCGGAAACTTGGGGTCTTAGTGTCTCATCCTTTTGTTGTGCACCTCCAAGAAGAGTCTGGTGCCTCTTCCTTCCAGGCTGATTTCAGATTCTCTCAGCCTGGGCAGGCATCTCTCTCAGCCCGTCCTTGTGTGCCATGTGCTTCAGCTCCGTGTCTCTGTGGTGGCATCTGCTCCAGGTTTGATCTCTCTCTCACTGGGGAGAAAAAAATGGAGGCAGCACTGCAGATACGGTCTCACAAGTGCTGAACAGAGGGGAAGAATTACTTGCTTCAGCATGCTGGGTCCACTCCTGCTAGTGCAGCCAGCACTGTCTTGGTCTTCTCTGCCTCAGGGCACAGTACTGGCTTGTGTTCAGCTTCTTGTCCACAAAGTCCCCCAAGCATTTTATAATTTTTTTTTTTTTTATTGTTTGTACTACAGTCTCTAGTTATTTCATCCCAGGTGCAGGACTTTACATTTGCCTGTGCTGAAATTGTTGTCCACCTGTTTCTCAAGTCTGTAGATGTCCCAATGAATGGGCAGCACTGTCCTCCAGTGTCCTGACAGCTCTCCTTCCTGTGGTATTGTTCACAGTCTTTGAGAGTTCATTCGGCCCCATCATTTGGGTTGTTAATCAAGGCATAAACAGTATCAACCCTAAGAAATGCCACTAATAATCAGCCACTAATTGGACTTCGGACAAGTTCCTCTTTGTCTGTTAGTGGCAGGTCCTGGAGAAAACTAATTTTTAAGTCTTTTGCATGTGTTATCTGGAAGGGTAAAAGCAGCAGAGTTTAATATATCATGCAGTCTGTTTCAGACAAGCCCTGCTTCTACTACTCTGTGTAGAATTGGTCCTGCTGGAATTAGCAGCAGAGAAGTGAGTTTACTGAGAGAGAGAGATCTTGATTGACAAACAAGTATGAGGAGCGCTGCCTACAGGGCAAGTTTGGTTTCAAGACAGGGCTATTACTAATAGTGACTGTTTTCTGTTAATCACTCACTTTCATAGTAAGAAATCCTTTGCTTTGAAAAGGAGGGCAAACGTATTGGTTTACACCAGCCAGTATGTTGGTGTATTTCGCACCAATTCACTTAAATGAACAAAGTGTAAACCTTAATTGCATTTTGTTTGAACATTTACGCAGAAGATATTTTTTAAAAACATCCCTGAAATTTCAAGCAGCTTTTTCTCATTCTAAATACGTTATGAATGTAAATGTATTATGAAGTTAGGCTTTTATGTAACTGAGAAGATGGTACTTAGAACCTGTTCTGTGTCATCTGTTACTTTCCCTTAGGGAAGCAGCCCATGCATCACTAATAGAACAGACTTCTCTGTGCTTCCTTGAGTTATGGTTGTTTCTGTAGGTGGTACTAGAAAGAAAAGGCTGACTTCTGATTATAGTGTGGGTACACTACTTGAGTGTGTTTCTTATTCAGTCTTGCAGACTCTGTTCCTTGGTTGAGAGAGGAACTTGAGAAGAGAGAAGACTGAAGACTTGTTTATACTCTTGATTTCAGCTTACCTTATTTTGAAGACTAGAACGTGTTCTTAGTGACAGTAGTTCACTGAGGTTTTTAATAAAGGAGAGAAGTCAATGCCTTCAGCTCTGATAAGCCTGCTGTGGAACTCTGGGTTAATTACACAGTTGCTTAGCAGCAATTCTTCTCTGCCAGTGCTATAGTGTGCCACATCCCATAGCAAAATATCCAGAAATTCAGCTTTAAGAGCTAGTCCTTATCTCATGGAGTGTTATAACAAACAACTACTGTCAGATTTTGAAGAATCGCATGTTGATGCTAGAATTGCTGGTTTGGCCCTTGTGGGTGTTCTTCAACTTGAAATTAGTCTTGTGGATATCCTGGTGTGAATGAATTGTAGATCAGTCCTTGTGCTGAACCTTGCTGTTAAAATGGGTGGGACAACTGGCATTGGCTCATGGATGAGGAGGCCAGAAGTTTGGGATTGCAGGTGAAGACAGAACGTCACAGCTTCTAAATATTGTTGCTTTGTTCACAGCAAACTGACCTCCGTCAATGAGGAATATATAAGGAACAGGGAAGAGTATGAAGAGGCTCAGGATGCAATCGTTAAGGAAATCATTAACATTGCCTCAGGTGAACATGCTAGTGTTGATATGTATCACAGTCTGCAAAGCTGGGAGGACTTGCAGTTACTCTGAGAGCTCTCTATAAAAAAGAACTGTAACATTCCCCAAGGAATTAGTGTGCAAAGTGAGGTGTGGCTTTAGACAGTTGCTAGAAGTTAAAAATACATAGTCTTCTGTGGCCGGACTCTTTCCTGGCATTGGTACAAATGGGCAGTGATGACGTGTGTGCAGATGCTAATCCCATTAAAGGGACAAAAATAAGCCTATAAAGGCCACATTTATCCTCCACTTCCCTTCCTGACTCTGGGCATCTTCACCCCAAAGGCAGAAGAGGTGAAGGACAACAGAGAACTGAGGGAGTGGGAGCTGAGGTCTGTGAAAAACTTTGATATGCAATAAAAGATCAAGTTAGCATTGCTTATATGGTACAATAAAACAATCCTTGTGTTCCTAGTTTCCATATATTTTGCTCCAAGATTGCCTACTTACAGGGCATTCTTTACTATGCTTCACCAAAAGCAGAAGAGACATCAGGGAATCTGGGCTGTAGACTCCTGTGCCTCATCCCTTTCACTGAAGAAAACCAAACATCAGAATTTAAGAACTGGTACTGGGGCTGCTGGGCCATCTAAGTCTGGTTGTCTGGTGTCACAGACACTGTATCTTACAGACCTCTCCCTACCATCGCTCACATAAACATGGATGGTTGCTGTGTCTGAACTGTCTGTGCTGTGTCTCTGCTTGCATGAGCATCAGAATGCAGTGCATTATTGAGGAAGGAAACGTACTGGATTTCCAGCTGTCTGCCACTGTGAGCGTTTGCCTTCCCATACAAAGATAAGCTGTTTCTAATTGTCTGGTGTTGTGGGAAAATAGTCAACATGGCCTCACCCTTTCCCTATCTTAGTCTGAAGAAGTCCGCTTGGTATTCAAGGCATGGAAACTTTAGGATTACATTTTAGACCCTTACAGAAGATGACTGCCATAGTGAACAAAGTTGTTAATGCAGATGAATTTTGTGGGCTCGATATAGGCTTTAAGATACCTCTTCAGCGAGAGCAAAAAGTTTGCTAACAGTATTGAATTTGTGTATCTCCCTGATGGGAACAGGTTATGCAGAGCCAATACAGATGATGAACGATGTGATAGCTCAGTTAGATGCAATTGTCAGTTTTGCCCACGTGTCCAACGGAGCGCCAGTGCCGTACGTCCGTCCCGTCGTTCTGGAAAAGGGACGAGGGAAGATTGTGCTGAAAGGTGCAAGGCATCCTTGCATCGAAGTGCAGGATGAGGTGGCCTTCATCCCCAATGACGTTACATTTGAGAAGGGCAAGCAGATGTTCCACATTATTACTGGTAAATATTCCTATTCTCTTTTTCTCTTGTTATTTACTTTATAAATGTCTTGAGTATTTCCATTAATGATGTTTTTGAAAAAAAAAAAAACCAAGCCAACAACAAGCAAAACAAACCAGCAATCTAATAGAACTCTGTCAAAACAATTTCTCTAATCGACAAAGGGTAAACAGATAGCAAATTACTCATCTGCCTGTGTGGGGAGTAAGATTTAGCTCTGGAAAAGAAGTGAGGGTATTTGTAAGCTACTGTTGTTTATTTTCTTAACAAAAAGGAAGTGTCCACAGTACTGTTGTGAAATGTTGCTTTTGATTGTGGACATTCTACATGTGTCTGCACATCCAGGCATATTTCTCATCATCCAAACTATTATTAATGGATTTAGTTATTGTGCTTGTAGCTATAGTGCACTTTTTGGAGAAGATGATCACTAATTTAGGAAGAGTCATTTGTGAAGAAAATAGAGGCTGCTAGGACAGCAGAAAATAAGAAATTAGTCCTTCCTTAATGCATTCTTTGCCTTAGTAAGTGCAACTCCACAAGCCAGGCAACCTCAGGAGCTGGAGAGCCTGAACCTGTTTAAGTGATTTAGAAAATTCCACTAGGCATTAATTGTACTGTAGCCACATAGGACTCTTATAGTGAAGTTGTTAAGCAGTCTCTTTGTTGGTGTTTTCTTTGTTAAATATTAAGGTTGATTTTAAATGCAAAACATGTTTCAACAACTGTACCATTTTTTACCCTTTTCTCTGGAGTAATTAAGATAATTTTACTACACAGGAAAACATTTTTAGTGTTTATAGATGTAATTGAATGTTGATTTCCATCCATATGTCCTTGACATACATTCTGAGTAGCGAAGATCTGAAATTAGAGAATGATTAACAAACACTTCTAACATTTCAGAAAAGAAAAACTGAAAATCAGAATAAATGCATAGCAACACGCTTGTTTTTCTGGTTAGCAAAAGCGTAAAATTGATTTTAATGATCAGTTTTCTAGAAAATACTTTTTATTTTATTTGTACTTCAGTTACAATTAACTTATTAATATCTGGGTTTGCTGATTTTAAATCCCATAAGCTTGTACCCAGTCTGTAACTAAGCTGTTTCATTTTTACGGAGGCATTTTAATTGTCGTTTGAAGTGGAAAAAAAAATTATTGTCATTGTTAAGCAGCAATACTGATTTTTAATTTAAAGCTTTATTAGTTCTAGGTATGAACACATGTTTTAGGTGATTCCTTAAACTTCTGGAAAGTCCTAAAAGTTATGAAGAGCCCTGATGCATTCTGATCATCTTTCTTTTTGAAAAAGCAGCATTCAGTAAGACAAACAAGCAAGCCTTGTTAGTACTGAAGCCACTTGTTGCACCTGTTAGACAAGTTTGGTACTTTCTCCTGGCAAGAGAGTAAGAGGTTTAAACATTCTTTGTTTTAATTTGGAGCCTGTTCTCCTTTAGAAGAACTGTTGAGTTGTAGAAAGGTGATGTTTTTAAAAAACAATTTTTGCAAAACTTCTTCTTTAGGCCCTAACATGGGAGGAAAATCAACTTACATCCGACAGACAGGGGTGATTGTTCTTATGGCCCAAATTGGGTGTTTTGTACCATGTGACTCTGCAGAAATAACCGTTGTGGATTGTATCCTGGCTCGAGTGGGAGCTGGAGACAGTCAGCTGAAAGGCGTGTCTACTTTCATGGCTGAAATGTTGGAAACTGCTTCAATCCTTAGGCAAGTCCTGTGCTTATTTGGTTATGTCGGTTGGGCGTGATGGGGAAGGATGTGCTCTAAGCAAGATGCATTTAAGATTTTTCTTTTGTGTAGAATCTCAGTGGAGGATCTCAAGGCCTTTTTAGCTGGTTCATGGGTTCTTCAATTTGCCTTCTGTTCATTTCAGTGGTCAATACTGAACTGCTACCAGGATGCCAGAGTCTAAATGGGACAGAAGAACTAATCTGTGTGACACTGTGTATTTTATTTGTGTGTTATGTACATAGGAAAGGGTTTTTTGCTTCTTCTGTGCTATGCCTCAACGGCATAACTTCTGATACTCCAATATCCTGAGTTCATGCTGTTCTCAAACATTATAAAATGCTCTTGTGTTTTTAGGACAGCATCTGAAAACTCCCTGATAATTATTGATGAGCTGGGAAGAGGAACTTCTACGTACGATGGCTTTGGCTTAGCATGGGCTATCTCAGAATACATTGCTAGCAAAATCTGTGCTTTCACTATGTTTGCTACACATTTTCATGAACTGACAGCTCTTGCTGACCAAGTGCCTACAGTGAATAACCTACACGTTACTGCTCTGACCAGTGATGACACACTGACGATGCTTTATCGTGTTAAGGAAGGTAAGACTGTGTATACAGGGAAAAGGGTAAACTTCATTTTGCCCTGAGAGAGGAAAAAATCTTAATGGAGGTGGTGGGGGAAATAAATTCATGTCATACTCCAAGCTTAGGGTTTATAATAGGCACGTTCTTCTCTGTCCATAGAGAGTGTGTATGGCAGGAGCTCTGGCCATGTGTGAACACAGTTGGTGATGATGTTGATGATTATTTGTTAAGACTGCTAGGTTATTTCTGACACTCAGGTTGATGCTTTTGAGTCACTCCCTTTACTTTTTTTAAGGATCAGAGAGAACAGTTCCAACGGGTTATTTTCTGTTTTCTTAAATCAGCCATTTTAACACGCCTTTGGAAAAGATTTATGTTCCTTAAACTGTTACTTTAAAAGAAATGAATGCAACTTTTGTGTATTGAGACGTTTTAATAATGCCTATTTCACTGTAATAAGATTTAGTCTTATGTTACCCAATTTATGCAGCAGTCTGATGCAGGAAAAATCATATAGTTTATTTTTAGCGAATGGCATCATAGTGAAACAACAAGTAGCCTGTTTTTTTAGTGTAAAATCAGTTAGATGTATTTAATTAAAATCCTTTAGTGGATCCAGTTACTCTTTTCAGTGTTAAATTAAACAATTTTGTATTAGATATGAATTTCATCTGTTCACTGCAAAAAGCAGTTCTTCCTGCTTCTCTATATCCCCAATCATTATTTCTTCTTCCCTTCAGCAGGAGCCTATATTTATGTTAAGTAAAGAGGGCTATGGAACTGTGGCTTGCAAGGTGTGCTCGTTTATAGCATTCTAATTTAGTTGTCAACCCTACAGTGGTTTTTGATTGTTCTCATTAGAGCGTTTCAGTCAGGTTGAAAACCTCTGGACTAAAATTTTGATTTAAAATGTGAACAGAGTACTGTTACTCTATATTCTCACTTAAAAACACCTCTGAATTTTCCTTTTCTGAGTTCCACAATGAAGGGATGAGTTAGACGCTCAGATAGGTAAAACATGGTTACTGTAGAACACTGGCTAGACTGGATCTGATCATCAGCTTACCTTGTGGAGTGGTTTTGTCTCAAAAAAGGAATAATTATTTGAGGAGTTAGGCTGTTATCTTTACTAAAACAATTACTCAGAATCATCCATCCTTGTTGAGGCTGAGGAACTAGATCACGTCTCATCTCAAATCCTGGAGGCTGATGTTTGCTTACATCTTTTTTTGTTTTGGATTTAATCTTACAGGTATAATTGTTGAACTTCATTCCTCATTTTAAAAGCTGTTTTATTATACTGACATATCAAAAACTTGCTTTCACTTGCCTAGTTAGTCCTAATAACTCCGCTTTTCATGAACAGTGCATATTCGGTATGTGTTATCTTGGAACTCTCTCCACTATTTCCTTGTTTCTTTAGCCAATTTAGGACACTTCAGTTCATTCCTTCTGGCATATATTGCTCTGAAATTAAATTAGTATGCTGCCCAGTTATAAAATTTTACTGAGATGCTTTTAAAGGTATTTTTTATAATCTGCACAGGCTATCACCATGCTATTAAATATCCTTAGATAATTGGTAAATGTGTTTTTGTATCCTGATCTGAGCCTCCCTGGAGTGGCACCATGCAAGTTTTACTCCTATGACATTACTAATTGACTATTTCTTACTCATTTCTTCTGGTTTTAAATCCATGAAATTACTTCATTTCTTGCCCTTTGATTACATATATGACCGTTTCTAATTTTGTATTCCCCTCTGGCTATAATTTTACACTTAAGTATTGGGTACTTTTCTGTAAAATTAGGAGACTGCTCTGAACAAAGGTAATCACAGCAGGACCAGAAGAACTGCTCTGCTCTGGTTTTACTGAGAGTCTGGGTAGATTAGCTCTGGCAGCTACAGCCTTGTTTCATTTAATTCTGTGTCCTTGTCTTTTGGGTTCTTTATTCCTTAGAAATGAGCTTGGTTCATGCACTTTTCCAGGCTTCTGTCCAAAGTGCTATGGCCCTGGTTCCCAGCCTTCCCAGTGGAATGGCAGTGTCTATGGTGCTTCCTTAGTTTGCTGTTTCCCATCTTCTCCAGCACATGTTGAGCTCCTTCCACCAAGTGAAGGTTCAGAGCCCTCTGAATGCCTTGCTTCAATCAGTGCTTAAAAGATTGATATTGTGTGGCATGAGAACTGAGGAAAAACGTAGTTATAAATTGCTGCAAGTGTCCATTGAAACTATGAGTGTTTTGATGCAGTGCGAGCTGGTAATGTACCGTGTCTTCAAACAATCCTTTATTTAGATGCCTTATTTTGCGCACGTTGGTTGGGGAGGGAATTAATATACATGATATCAAAACCTTCTACCTTCTAAATTCTTTGCAAATAGCAACACTTATGATAAAACCCCCTGATATTCCACAGATGGTTGGGTCAGTTCTCCTCTGGAGGTTTTTAAGATGAGACTGGACGTGGCATTTAGTGCCTTGATCTAGTAATCACAGTGATGTTGGCTCAGGGGTTGTACTTGATGCCCTCGAAAGTCTCTTCCAACCCAGCTGATTCTGATTCTTTCTTAAATGCAGTCCTTTTGTTTTTAAGCTTGTATTAACTCAACCATTCTGGTCCTGATAAAAATTCTAGAAGCTCAGTTTCATATTTTTCTTCAGTCGGTTTTGCCGCTTTCAGTCATACACGTCTTTGCTTTGTACGTGCAATGTCTTTTCATTCCACCCATTTTTTGGAAGGGCTATTGAGCATAGAGGCACAACAATTTGTCTCGATCTACTTAAGCCTCTGTCAGAGGAAATACAACATTATGAAATCTTCATCTTAAAATACCTAGTCTCAAACTGGATATCTCTCTCAAAATTTTTTGCATTTAGTGTTGTGCTCTTTCCCTTTTGGAAGCATTAAGTTCCTCTGACAAGGATATAAGTATAGGCAGCTTGGATACAGCTGTGTTTTGAAACAAATAACAGGTTTCGTGTCACTTGAAATACGTAACTAAATCTGAAATGCATGGCAAGGAACTTTTGATACAGTATGTTCAACCCTGTCTTCATGTTTCAAAAGTGTGAGAATATCACTGAAGGAGGAGACACTGTTCTCCAGGATTCTCTGAGCAGAAAACTGAGTTAGCTTTGTGTCTGGGGAGGTGTGTGCTTTTAATATAAAAACAAGAAGACTAGTTTCTGCTTAAACATGTTAATTTCCTTAAAAAAATTTGGGAGATTGAAAGGTTAATAAAACAGAAAAAAAATCTCAATGCTAAGTTTTCCTTTACCTATTCTTCAGGTACCCAGTATTTAATAGATGAGTAGTTAATTGTCGTTTTGCATGTGTAATTCATCTATTCATAACTCCTTGCTGGAGACCAGAATTAAAAGGCTGTAGTAATATTTGTGGGCGGCCAAATGGAATTAGGATAATGTAAACAAATGGAGTTGACAGATTTTATCAGAAGCTTTTGATATTGGAATGAAAGTTGTTTTATGTAACTGTGTATAATTTACATACTTGGAGCAATTATGAGAACTTTTCTTTCTCAACCCAATGTTGTAAACAGTGTATTAATTGAAATAAGTGTAAACTTAAAGTTGAAAGGTTTTGATGTAATTAAATACGACTCCTGGAGGCTGAGGAGTTATGTGGTACAGATGCAAAGGAGGAGAGGGATGATTGAGAATGCAACATTTTTCATACACACATACATATATATATTTATATAAATACAGAATAAACGTGAGAAATATATATTTTAAAAGAGGCAAATTACTGTATACTGTGGACTGTGATTGAAGTGCTTTAATAAAAATTATTATTCGGTTTCATTCAAGTACTAGAGGGAAATTCTCTCTGCTTGAAGAATTTTCCATTTCTTCCTGAAGCACTTTGGAACTCTGCAATTACTGCTCTAAGAGAGCTTAATTGAATAAGAGCATATTCTTTAGTCTATGTTACCAAATCCAGCCCAAAAGGTAAATTGGAAAGTGTTGAGGAGAGCCAAATGATGTCACGCAATTCTTCAGAACAGAGAATTATTACGAGCTTGTTCATATAATCTCAGTGTAGTCCTATTATCTTTTGAGAATTCTTAACTGTTGGGTTCTTTTCTCTGCATCCAGGTGTTTGTGACCAGAGTTTTGGAATACATGTAGCAGAGTTGGCTGCTTTCCCAAAACATGTGCTAGAAAGCGCAAGAGAGAAAGCATTGGAGCTGGAGGAGTTTCAAAACGTTGGCAAGTCTAAGGAACCTGAAGGAGAACCACCAGCCAAGAAACTCTACAGAGAACGAGAGGTTTGCTATGAGAAATATTTTTTAAAATTTCTTTTGCTGGAATAGCTCAAGTGAAACAGTTTAAGGATTCAGATTCCCCCAAAGCTTGAGGATAATTATCTTTAATACATTTTTCCATAACAAAATGTCTTAGCTATGAAGTTCATTAGGAGTTGAAGAGATGTTCAGGGATAGTGGCTTTTGATTTAGGTTCATTTCAAGTTAACGTAGGCAAGAACTTTATCTAAAGACAGAGTCATGAGATTGAAACTAATTTTTTTATTAAGGAATAATGATCAGCTGTTAGTGTGATTGTTGTATGACTGGAGTCATACAAGGGACCTTGTCTCTGCCTGACCTGTGGAGTTTTATTTACACTGTGAACCAAGCCAGAATTGTGTTCATCTCTTTTGTTGGTTATTTAGTCTGTATGCAAAATTCTTTGGGACTTAAGATACAGCTTTTGTTATCACTGCATAGGTTATTCTTGGTTCTAGAGTTGGATTGCACCTGGTTTTGCATCCCATTATTGGAGGGCTCATTAGTGCCAATTTCTTAAATTTCTGAATGTGTTCAAATCTGTTCACAGGGAGAAAAGCTGAGTGCACAGCTTTCTCCTTGGTGCCTTTCCATGTCCCATCAGTACCAACACATCTCCCAAGGTGATCACATCAAAGAACACGGCAGTTAACACCCGGAATGTCTGATTTACAGATGTCACAAAGTTCTTCCCATTTCACAAGAGAGAATTTTAGCTTGGTTTTCTCTACTCAACTGGGAAGTAAAATGGCTTTACACAGTCTTTGAGCGCAGGTTGAGAAAACCCACATCTCATCACAGATCTGATCATGTCTACGTTGTATAATACAGTTGTGTAAAGCCATTTGAGTGAACTGTTTTTGCTCTTCTGCTTTGCCTTCTCTTTGAAGAAGCTTCATTAGCAGATAGTGTAAAAGAAAACAAAGGCTTGCAGGAAGGTTTTTCAGAATATCTTGTGTCAACTTGTTGCTGGATTAAGAACCCTTCCAGCGACATCTATGATGACCTCCTTGGTAGTCCATGTGCTGCCTCATGGCTTGCATTTGGTTTCACCAGTAGTCAGTTCCTCCTTGCTATGTGCATATAAATCTGCTTACAGATCATAGTTATGTGTCCCAGCAGTTGATTTGAAACTTCACAGCATTGCACCTTATTTCTCTCTTCCTGGCAATCCTGGTAATACTCCAGCCTTGGAGTGTTATTCCATATCCAAACCACTTTACATTTTAAAAGCCTTTGCTCTAGACAGAGGCTGTTATCGGTTACTTTATTTTCAATTTCAGAGGTCAACTGTATTTATTCCTGGCTCAGTAAGTGGGTCTGATGTTATAGATGGGCGATCTCTGTTTTGTTGTACTTTTTCTGCCAGGAGATTTCCCCTCCAACTACCTCAGTTGCTCCACTATTACTTTTCCTAGTCAATGTACTAGGTGTCATGGTGAAGAAATTTTCAGATTAGTTGGACCTGGCTGCCTGGTCGTAAGTTGATGTAAATTAAATTGACATGGCAAACACTTGTGACCAATACAGCATCATGTTTTATTCTTGGATATTTCAGTAATACATAATATTGCATAAACTCTCTAGGCATTAGAATGGCACAGCTTTAGATGTCTCGCACAGGCAATTTGTCTGCCTTTGGTGACATGTTTAGAGGGAAAAGTGTGCACTTACATTTCCAAGTTCTTTGGAGACTTGTGCACTGAAAACATACTGCATTAGTCTTAAGACAGAGGAAAATTAAGAAACCATTTAGTAGAATTCTAGGCTACAGAGGACTTGACAAAATTCTGTGTTACGGGCAAATAGTTTCCAATACAGGGATTCTGAATACTGTTCATTGAAATGTTTGTTCTTGCTATCCAAGTCAGATTGTTTAGAAGTTCCACTTCGCCTGTTTGTGTAAAAGCATATGCATAAAGCTTAATTATCATCTGTTCTCCTTGGTGACGGCCACTCTCCAGTTGCTTGGTTACAATTTGTTCTTTTCCTTTTGCATATTGAACCATTGCTTTTGATTTACAGTCCCTCCCAAAAGTAACTAGTTTAGGTAATATGTCCATTCTTATGCTGTTGTTGCTGGCAATTCTCACCTTGTGTGGCTGTGCACTGGAATTAAATGTGGAAGATACACAGGACATCTCAGTGTTAAATATTGTACTTCTGCTGATCAACTGATGCTTTTTTGCTTATGGATTGAAAAGGGAAAGAACTCCTGATACCAGAATAACTGGATTCTTCTGATGTTCAGAATTTGATAGCAAGTGCAAAAATAACCATGATTTTTGCTTGCACCGCCTTTCTTCTGAACAATACTTTGTATCTTTAGGGAATTTGGAAAAATCTTGTTTGCAAGCTAAACATTTTTTTCTGTTCTCTTTTATTTCTCTTCCCTCCATTTCAGGAAGGTGAGAAGATAATTCAGGATTTTCTTTGTCAAGTGAAAGCATTGCCCCTGACAGATATGTCAGAAGAAGACATCAAAATCAAGCTGAAACAGCTGAGAAATGATGTGCTGGCAAAGAACAACAGTTTTGTGAATGAAATCATTTCTCGAACAAAAGTTACATCATGATAGGTGTGAGAACAGGATGCAGCTCTTGAAGCATATTTTGCATTGAAAGGACTATAATTTTCTTGTCTTGTAGCTTTTATACTTTATGATGCTTGTACTGATTTATGTAGGCATTTTTTTTCTTGGATTGTAATTATTTTGTAAAAAATTCTGAGCACATTGTGTGCCAGATTCCTGCTTTAGTTGTGACCGTTGTGTTCTTCTACAAGTTTTCAATAAAATGCTTTTTCATACTGGGAGAATTATTGGCGGCACAAACAGAATGCATAGTATTTTACCAGAAGTGTGCTAGAAAGTAACAGTTGAGGTGGCAGACAGCTGCCACAGCCTTGAAAAGCAACAGTGCATACACAGAATCTTGGTCCTATACCATGGGTCTTTTTTGTATGATGCAATTATATTAATTAATTCATCGAAGATTTAGTAATGCTATGTTAGTGCTCCATTGGAAAAAAACCCATCAAATCTAAGTGTGCCCAGATGACCAAGAAGGCCAATGGCATCCTGGCCTGTATCAGCAGTAGTGTGGCCAGCAGGACCAGGGCAGTGATGGTCCCCCTTTACCCGACACTGGTGAGGCCACCCCTTGAATTCTGTGTCCAGTTCTGGGCCACTCACTACAAGAAGGACATTGAGGTGCTGGAGCGAGTCCAGAGGAGGGCAATGGAGCTGGGGAAGGGTCTGGAGAAAAGTCTTAGGAGAAGTGGCTGAGGCAGCTGGGGGTGTTTAGGAGAAAAGAAGGTTCTTGGGGGAACCTTACTGCTCTCTACAGCTGCCTGAAAGAAGGATGTGGTAAGGTGGGGTCTGTCTCTTCTCACAGATAACAAGCAACAGAACAAAAAAGAAAGAGCCTCAAATTGCACCAGAGGAGGTCTAGATTGGATATTAGGAAGAATGTCTTCACAGAAAGTGTTGTCAAGCTCTGGGAAGTGGTTGAGTCACCATCCCTGGAGGTATTTAAAAGCGCTGTAGACTTAAGGACATGGTTTAGTGGTGGGCTTGGCAGTTGATGGGTGAATGGTTGGACTTGATGATTGTAAAGGTCTTTTCAAAGCAAATGTTTCTGTGGTTTTTCAGAATTTTTTTGCATGTGTCACTGCATAGAGCTGAGGAGGGGGGGGATGGATAGGATTTTTTTTGTTTGCTTTATGGGCCTGCTCTTCATGCCTGAGTGGTGGTAACTCTTGCATATTTTGGTGGTTTTGTAATGTAAGCAGAGACTGGAGTGAAGTTACAGTTTAACGAGAACTTCTGAGTTGGTCATGATTTGTGAGACCTGTCTATAAGGTAAGAATGCATTGATTTTTATCTAATGTTCTTCTCTCTTTGAGGCAGTTTGAAGGCATGCTGGTACAAGTTTATTTTCTCTTTGAAATTTAGCATTTTAAATTGTAGCTCAAGAACACTACCTATATTTAAAACTGTCAGTGTTGAAAGACTAATGCGAAAAGGTGTTTATTGCATGAGATGATAGGAATAAAATCACACCGAAGATGCTGGGCACACTTGCTGTGTTCAGTGATTGCATCAGTGGGTGCGTGCTGGGGACAGCAGTGCTGCTGTTAAAGCTGTGTTGGATTAATGTGTTGCAGTGGTCTGCATTTAAACATTCCGACGACAGTCAAAAGAGGGGTGTGGTGTTCAACTTACTGTTGGATAATACTTGTTTGTAGTTAGATTAGAACTGGAACATTCGAGATCTACTTGTTAATAGAAAAACTAAAGGCTTGTTTGAGAGGTTTGTGTGCTGCATAACAGCCTTTTGGTCTTCAAATTACAATGCATTCTACTTAAAAAGACAAAAATATACTTGCATTTACAAAAAGCACAGTTGATGCATGGTCTGGAAAAGTGTGTGAATGGAAAAATCTGTTACATAAAGTAAAGAAAAATATAGCTGGGTTTGCAAATTTGATTGGTTCGGGCACAAGCTATCCAAAAATACAGCATTATGCATAAAATAGACAGAATCAATGTAGAGGATCAAATACTGCAATGACACATGACAGTTTGTGTTGGATCAAATTGCTTTAGCTGTTGCTAGAAATGAGCGCAGTTCTTGTGAGGGACTGGAATGGCTGGTACTTACAGCCTCGTCCTGCATATGCTGAGGTCCCTGTGGCCTCATCAAAGATGCCCCTTGCTCAGTGTCCTGTTCCTAAGTGTGGGAACTGGCATAAACCATCAGTGGTTATCCCTTCCAGGAACTCCTCTATTTTCCCCATGACCCTGTGTGCCCCTTCAGTGTCTACAGCACTCTTAGCCAAGGAGTTCCTCACTGAGCTGCCACCTGCAAGAGGGACCACTCCTGTGCATCAAACCCAAATCCCATTTCATCCAGTCCCTCGTTAAAAATTCTTTGTGTCCACTCTTTCCACTCCAGATGTGGTGCATCAGTTCAGCATGTGCAGTGTGCTGAGGAAAGGCTGCTTTTGTGTTCGTGTTGCAATTGGACACTGAGAGAGCTGTCCCTGCATAACTAGATTTGCCCCTCTGAGAGTGAAAGCAGTACTTGTGTGTTACTTGGGAGGGGTGGGATACCCTGCCTGGACCAGCTCTGGGCAGCACCTTCTCCTCTCTGCGTCAGAAAGGGAGTCGTGCATCTGCAGCAAGAAGGATTCAGTTTTTCTCATGCCTTTCAGTGCTCACAAGGAAGAAGGGTAAAAGTTAATGGGATTTTTAAAACTAATCTTTTGAACTATTTTCTCTTCTACGCTACACTTCCCCCTCCCTCTGAGTGTACTGCTGCTGCCGGATATAGGCAAGAGGAGATCAGGCAGGGTTAAGTCTCCATATGCCAGTGCTGCTTGCAAACTGGGTTACAGGTAGTGTGATTTCATGTGAGCAGGCGGATGGCTATTTTTGCTAGTTCCAATTTAGCTTTTTGTTCAGAAAAATACCAATGAGACAGGAGCAATTCCAGAACTTGTCTGCTTATTACAGAGCTGTGCCAAGGATGCAAAGATTATCAGAGCTTCAAAACAAAGTATTGTGGCTATTGAGGAGCAGTGAGGCCATGTACTGTCAGCCTTGCATAAAGATGCAAGTTTCTCTTTGCTCATTCCCTTGAGAAAGCTTGGCACTGAACGCTTGCTGCAGGCCATTCCTGTTCATCTAGAAGGGTCTTTATAAAGAAAACTGCATTGGGTGGGGTAAAACAAAAGGGGGGACATGAGCAAACACTGAAGGAATTCTTTTCCTTTGATCATTTTGCTGCCCTTCTAGTGATCGATCAGGAGTTCAAAGTTCAACCTGTTTGTGTGCAGGAGCACCTGGTAGCCAGCCTGATGAGAGTGCTTGCTTTACCTCTTGGGCTGTGGTCAAAAGCAGGTGAGGTGCTTGGCAGTCAGCAAGCTCCAGTCAGAATTGGGGGACCTGGGGATCAAGCTCACAAATCCAGGGAAGGCAGCCTGCTGGCTCTGGACTCGGCTGTGCATCTTCTAACTTGCAGCTGTGTGCATTCATCTCAACTAATAATGCAGTCACTAAGTGGCTGTGTGTCTCCACCACTGGAGCTGAGTTGCTTTTGGGATCAGAAATGGGAGGAACGTGACTGAGAGGAATCCTTGCCCACTGGCAGCTGTGTTGGTGCTGGCTTAAGGAGAACTTAAGCCTAAGAGAAAGCTTTGGATACCTGCTGGTGAGAAGTGGGCCTGTTAGTGGCTGGGTTTTCTTGAACATAATGACTTTGTGCTAGTTCTTAGTAGATGTAGCTGATCTGGGTTTATAACACCCTGTAAGTGACTGGGAGTGCTTGTGGTCCAACTTTTCTGGATTTAGGGAGGCCTGTGCCAGAGCCCGTTGCTGTACTGGAGAAGATGCTGCCTTTGCAGCTCAGCTGAGATCTGGGATTGTGTGAGCAGTTTCATCTGGTTTGGTGCATGATCAGGAAGACAGTTTACACTGGTTTTCATGGCTTTTAATGCATTTTCAAACACACAACCAGTACATAGGCTGAGTAATTTCTATGACTACAGAAATGTAACAATTAGTCTTACTATTCTGCAGTGTGGCAGATCTATTTGAAAAATGAAGGAAGAGCAATTGCTGCTCTGCATCTGAAGTCGTGAGGTCGTGCATTGACTGTTTTGCATCCTGCTGACCTGGGAACAAGGAAAACAAGTGGCCTCAGGAGCCTGAAAGCTTAAAAAATAGTGGGAGATGTGCCACCATTTCTATGAGACAGCTGCAACCCTTGCAGGTAGAACTTGCCTGTTGATGCTGCTAAAAAAGCCATGTTTGCGGTTGTGTCTCAGATATTTCTGTTCCTTTCCCTGCCTTGTAGCTGCCTTTCCCAGCCTGTTGCTTTTCCTCTCCCTACTCCTGCCAGGCTCCTGCACTGTTCCTATACACAGGGGAGCACCTTGCAGGGTTGCTTTTATGTGTGTGTGTGTTTGTGTGTGGCTCTCAGCAATGCTTTTTACCCTTTGCTCTGGGATGGGGGTAAATACATCCCGTGCATGTGCTGCTTTGCCAGTCAAATTGAGAGGAAGCAACCTCTGCTGTTGAAGAGGGAAGTGACAAATTCTAATCGTGCTTAGTGGCAGCTGGGACTGACCCTCCTGACTGACCCCCCTGTCACCTGGCTGGGCAGCAGTGCCTGTAGCTGATGGAAACAATACTGTAAAGCAGATGGCAGGTTGTGTTTGCTCCAGCAGCTGCAGGGAATAGCACTTTCCTAGAGGTGAGGAAACGTATTTGCCTTTTCATCATTGTGGAAAAAGGTGCCTTGGCACCTTGTTCAGTTACTGGGTGCTTGGGGCAGTTTCCATAAGGGTGTGATCGTTCTGTCTTTGTAGGGACGGTTGGAAACCTGAAAGCAGCTGTGCTAAACAAAAGCCGAGGGAAAAGCTGTGAGTAAATAGCCTGTGCTTAGGAGAACATTTCCCCTGCTGATCCACCTGGTCCTGCTACACGCAGCAGTCATTGCTTGTCAGGGCAATGCGCTCACATGGGGGGCAGCTTCAATATGCTCTTTTTCTTTTTCCAAAAATTAGGCAACTCTTCCTATGTGGGTTGCTGTGGGCTCTGGCAAGTGTGCCCAACTGCCCTGGCAAACAGCAGACCTTTAACCTGCACAAGGAGGGCTGTGGCAGGTCACACTGGCAGTCTGGTCCCATCTCCAACCCGCTGCTGGACCATGCAGTGGGAGGAGGCAGGAACCCAACCAGCACTCCTAAAGTGTTTATGCCTGCCTGAAGTTGTTGGTTTATACTCCGAGGAATGTGAAAATTTTTCATATTGACATTTTGAAATATTATCTTGCTTTCTATCGTCCTGTGTCTTTCTTTTAGGGCATAGAAATGGCAGAAAACTTCAGTAAAACATCCACCACCCTGGACTTTACACCAGAGATTGTCTGTCTTTTTAGCATGCTCAGTGGTTCCCCTTGTGTGGACATTCCTACACCACTGTGATGCCTCTGACAGCAGGCAGCCCAGGCTTTTAAACCACTCTGCATCCACTTGGCCCCATCCAGAGCTGCCTAAGGACCTGCTCTCCCAACACAGGTACAGCCTGGCTGACACTGTAGGGAGCCAAAGTGAGCCCAGCAAACTGGGCCATGTGCTGTACCTCCTCCCCAGGGTCTTTTGCTTCAACAAAACATGCTCTACAAATGATCAAAAATGTAGCTGTCAAAATATGGTCCCAAGCCTTGCAAGGAATGACACCATGGGTTACCATGGTGCAAGCCTTGTGGGTTTTTGTGACGGTGGTAAACGCTGTACAGATGCAATTCTCTTCTGCCTGGATATTTTCTGTAATTTTTCCTAATGTCTTTTTGCAGTAGGTTGTTGCTGACCTTAATGTCCCTTCCTTGGTTTTCAGGGTCTCAGTGTAATGGCAAGTAGTTTTCCTGATGGTTTGATGTGCTAATGAGGAAGGTAAAAATAAAAAATAAGCTACATATTAATGTTCAACACTAAAATTACCAGCAAGATGATTCTGATGCTCATTTTAGTGCAGATGATCTGGCTGTAGTCTTTTGTTCACCGTGACCTGGAAAGGCAGCATGGGAGTTTTGGTTTCTGTATCTACTGATTGCTCCTCTTTTCACCTTGGGCAGTAATAGATTTTTCAAGCTTATGCTCTTTTTCCGCTTGCAGTAGGTCATCTTTCATATCTTCATTCTGCCATGGCATTTTTCATTCAATTCAGGGATGCTAGGATGCAGTATAGTAATTCTGTCACATTAATAGCAATCAATGACATTAAAAGGTAAAAAAAAAAAAATAGCCTACTTACTTTGTGCCAGTGCTGTGTAAAAGGATGTGTATTAAGGGCCAAAGGCTAGTGATGTAGGTGTAGGAAAACGGGGAGGTGCATGTGAGCTATGTGAGATGCTCCTTCTCCCTGTGGATGTACATCTGCACTGAAACTCAAGGAGCCCCCAGGGTTTAAAACCAAAACTAAGCCACCTTCCTAACCTGCCAGCTGTGCCTGAACCTGTCAAAGGTGCCATTTTCACACCAGTCCCAACCTTGGCTTTGCAGCTTTGATGTGAGGGATGCCAGTCTCCCAGAATGCCAGATGTCAGCACAACATCAGCAAGGGTGAGAGAGGGCTTGGGAGAGGGGTTCAGTAGATGTCTCCATACTCCAACCAGGGGTCAAAGCACCCAGTTCCACCTCCCTCCATGCAGAGAGCATGGGAAATGCCAGCGTGGTTTCTCCATTTTATGTTGGCTTTTGTGATAGTATCCTGAGCACTGCAAAACCAAACAACTGGAACGGATGGCATAGCGTGGTTTGGCTGTGAGGCAGCTTTGCACTTCTCCATGCTGGCATGAAAGCCCGAGATGGCAAGAGTGGTGGCAACAGCTGGGAGCAGCTACCTGGGGTGGCTCTGACAGTGCTGAGTCCATAGCGTTGCCTCCTGTGGCCCAGTTTGGGGGCACCCTGGTTGCTGGACATGGTAGAAGCCCTGGTCCCCAGCATAGATTGTCCTTTCATTGAAAGTGTTCTGCAAGATGCTATTTCAGGAGTCCTTTGGCCACTGCCATTTTGTTCTGGTTATTCCCTTTAATTTAAATAAAGTCACCTGAGACCAAAACCACCTGTTTGAGGTTTCCCCAGAAACTGAGTAGCACTTGCTAAGCAGGCAGTGGGCCACCAGCACTGTGAAACATTTGCATGGCTGGGTAGCTTGCTTAAAATACTCAGTCTTCTGAGGGGGAAGTGTGGCCTCCCCAGATGCTACGGATGCTGAAGGCACTGGGTGGCTGGTGCTCTGCAGCCCCTGTGGGACCCCACCCAGGACCTGCCCACCCCACTGCAGCAGAGCCCACTCGGTTCAGTGACATGGCAGATGGAGCAGAGCTAAACTGCCTCTAGCAGGCCTGAGTCTTATTCCTAGTCATCTGATGTATAGTTTCAGCTACAGTAGCATTTTAATTTTGTTGGGTTTTTTTGTTTGTTTGGTTTTTTTTTAATATGACTTCAGGAAGGAAATAAATTTTCAAAAAGGAAGTCTTGCAGAAGCCCCTCTTTCTGTGCTGCTGGGGCTGGATTTCAAGCATGATATATTATGATACAACACTGGTTATGAGAAAACCACAGTGCTGTTTATCTTTCTGCTGTAGAGAGACACAGGATTAATTCTCTGTAATCTTTCTTGTAAGAGATGTGCTCATTCAGTGTGAATTAGAGGAGCTGCATGAAGTAAATGCTTTTTTTTCCCCCTGAGATTAGACTGGCTCTTGATTTGGCCCATGAATCCACACTAATGCTGCAGTGCTCTTAGTAGTTCTCAATGGTTTAATCTCTCTCTCAAGTGTAGTTTGTAGATAAAAGTGTAATTTTCTTACTGGAAAACTTCAGAAGCTGATGAGTATCTTACCCATTAGTATTGCGAAGTTCAGTTTAACTGTTTTTTTTAAAGAACGAGAACTGATCTCAATCAGTGACTAGATATTCATTTATCTTGTGCACATAAGAGGAAATAAAACCATCCAAAGACTTTGCTGTACCTCCCACACCTGCCGAGGCATGCACTTCTTAGGATCTTTCTTTTCTTATTTCCCTTAGCAAAGGACATCAGGTAAAGCTTCAGGCTGCTTTAAGATTTTTTATGTGAACAAGAGGGTTTTTAGGGAGTACAGTAACCAGTGCAGTAATCTGACATGTGCAGATAATGCCTGAAAACTTGTTCTTTGGCTCAGGACAAGGTGACATGTAAAAGGTGCCTGATATGAACTCCAAGGTCTGCTGTGCCTACTCTGGGCCAGTCACATTATGAGGTCTGCTTGAGCAGGATCTTTATCCAAATGGAGAAATTTAGTCTGGAAAATGGATTGCAACACATCTGGTCTATAGGGAAGAGGTGCCCATTAATGCATTTCTCAGGGAGCTCAAAGAAACCTCCATAACCATCACTTGGGGTGGTTTTGGAGAACCTTCCCAGGGCCACAGGCGGTCAAGTGCCTTACCTGCCTTTGAGATGGTGTTGGATACCTTTGGTTGATGAAGGAAGGGATGCCCTTCTCTGCCTCTCCTGCGCCTAAGTGTATCCTGAAACACGGTGTGCTGCTTTGGGCTGTATCAAGCACACGCACAAATGGGCACTGTAAATTCCTCTGGTTTTAGTCTTGTAGAGCTGGAGAGGAGGGAGGAAGAGGAGGAACCCATCCCAGAGGAGCATTTATGGAAACTGCAGTGGTACAAATGGAGAACCACAGGGGTTTCACTTCATATACCAAATCTGCTTGATTTTGCTTTTATGTAACTTAGTGACAAAACTTGCATTGATTTGGATAGAGCAGGACGAGATCATTGTAAGTCTGGGTGATTTTTTAATTCTCACTTCCTTGGGTAGTGAAAACACAAGACCTGAGCCCTTTGAAGCTGAGTGGTGTCCTAAAGCTGAAGGCTGTGGTATGGGGCTGTAGCACCCCTGCCCAGCCTCTGGCTGCAGAGGACCAGTGTGTGGTCAGCACAGAGACCACCACTGACAGCATCTCAATTAGACATCAGTCTTTAATTAGTCACCAGGATTGCTGCTGTATACCAGACCAATTTGTATTCACTGTGCTCTCATCTCTGTTTCTCCCTGACTTTGTGGCTATGACCTGTCATCTCCATCTCACTGTTACCTGTCTCTCTTTATCTTCCCTTCCCTGTGTGATGACAGCACAGATACTGGTTGGGAACAGAGGCCAGTGCTGAGGGAAGCATGCACCATGGCTTAGCAGGGAGTCAGTCCTCTGTGGGAGAGGGACAGTCTGTGATTTTTGGATGCCCTTCACATGCTCCTCTAAAAAAGCCACACAAACAAACAAACAAACAAAAGCTGTTTGCACTCAGAAATAGTCCCATATCTCCTTTTACAAAAATATACACACTAGCAAAGCCTTTCAGGTCCAGCTGTGGAGGACAGTGGCTGCAAAGATTGATGCTCTTGAACGAGTGCAGGCAGAACATCTTCAGGGCTTGGATGGCAGAAAGTGTGATACAATCGGGTTGTCTTGTGCCTGCTGAAAATTCAGCTTTCTAGAAATGCAATCAGGGAAAATTTAAGCTTGAGATAACGTTTGAAATCGGCAACCTGAAGGCTGTGTTGATACACAGAGGTTAGCCCGCTCCTCGGATGCCTTTGCATTCTCCCAGTGGGTGGGTTAGAGAGGAAAGTTGGCAGAAAACCTTTGGTATTTTAGGAAACTTGCATGGCCTGTTAAAATAACTTATAATCACCTGTTAAGATGTAACAGTAATATAAGCATGGCAGTATGTAGAGTGCTTATGTAAGTTCATATAAATGCCTCCTCACGTTAAGTTTATGTTGACTGAAAGTTAGGAAACACTTGGAAAAATAATATATATTTAAATATATAAAAATAATATAGAGATAAGAAATACTAATGTTTCTAGGGAAGGTTTTCTGAAACGAATCTTTTCCCCCCCCCCCTCTGTTCTGCACCCCTTTTTTAGGCCATGTTAAAAACATCCATGGGAGCAGACAAGTTGTGATGAGGAGGATGTGAGACCCTATGGCAGAGCATGAGCTCAGCTGTGGTAAAGCCCTGACTGGCCTCTGCTTGTAGCACTTTCAGAGGGACCAGCTAGAAACCAGCCTAACAGAAATGACAGTTCTCAGCTTTGATGTACCCCAAAAGTCAGCACTTCCCATTTTAAAATGAACTGAGCATCCAAAAATGGTTGCTAGAAAGATGTTGGTTTTTATCCAGTTCACCGTGGAAAAGCACATGAATGTGGACAGGCATCTTCACTGATGTCCTGAAAAGAAACTGGGCTCTTCCCTCCCAAATCAGAGCAGTCACTGCCATGGCTGGCAACACTTTAAATAAAACCATTTGGCGTCACCCTCACCTCCCCTCACTCTGCCCCTCTCTGGGGTGAGCAGTGGTTATTCTAACCTGTATTTTTAGTGGCTTGCAAATCTGCACTGTCCAGATGGAAATTCCCATCAATAATATATTGGGATTTGAATGACCATATTTGCTCAGCAGTGGGGGAAGAAAATCCACATGGGGACCTATCCCTTTGCTCTCCCTGGGGTGGCTCCACAGACTGTGGTATTTAACTGCAGCAGGGAAAGCCTTTGTGGTTTGACTCGAACACCACACTACTCAAAAGGCAAATACACGTCCTCAGAGCTTTTCCTCACAGTCTCAGTGTCCCCCTTGCTTTAATAGCGCCCACAACAAATTTCCCACCTGCATGACAAAGCTCTCTGAAGGATGATGCTGACTGATAGCTCCCAGACCATCAGAGCTGCTGACATGGTCATATTAAACACCAAAGGGGTCCTGGAAAGATACTCAGGGTATAGGGCTGATGTTAATAACACCCAGCTGTGGTTTCTGGAGTTTTAAAAGATTTTAGAGCAAAGATGACTGACAGTGCTGAATGATGCAGTGAACACATCCTCTACTGAACTGTATGGTGTGTTACTGGGGCTGACTTGAGTGGATCAAAATTGGCACTGGCACTGAGAAACCCTTTCCTTAGCCCTTGACATCTGTGGGTGCCAGCAGTGTCTGGGAATGATTTGCTTTGTGGAGCTTGTTCCTCTCTTGGCAGGTTGTGCAGACCCTCTATGTCTTGGCACCAGATTTTTGTCAGAAGAGGGAGATGTGGGAATGGTGCCCACTGCTGAGCCAGAGGGCTGATGGGCAAAGAGGAAATGTTCAAGAGGAATAGGATGAGAAGCAATGGCCTCAAGTTATGTCAGAGTAGGTTTAGACTGGGTATTAGGAAACATTTTTTCATGGAAAGGGTTGTCCAGTACTGGAACAGGCTGCCCAGGGAAGTGGTTGAGTCACCATCCCTGGAGGTATTTAAAAGCAGTGTCGATGTGGCACTCAGTGACATGGTTTAGTGGTGGGCTTGGCAGTGCTGGTTTAAGGATTGAACTTGGTGATTGCAAAGGTCTTTTGCAACCCTAATGATTCTGTGATTCTATGATTCTGTGAAAGAGCTGCTGCAACGACAGTGTCACCCTGAACACCGGGCTCCTGCCAACCCACCAGCCCTCCTCTCCTCCTGTTGGGCAAAGACAATTTCTTTAAAACCCTTTAATAAAATTATGTTCCTTAAAAAAACAGCTCTCGAGTCTCCTCTGCTGGGGTTGTTTTGTATTTATTTGCTTGAAGGGCATCCAGGAGTGCTTCTTTGGGCACCAGTTCCAATCCATCTTCCACTTGCAAAGGGGATGGATGCTGGCAGTACTCTGGACGCTGCACCAGGGCTGACAATGGAGCTGAGTTTTTCCGTGGCTGGTCTGTAAAACCCTTGGGCTCTTCAGCCCCAAGAGCCATGCCTGGGGCCCTGTGGCACTGCAGGGGATGCAGGGGCTCAGGAGCCACCTTGCCAGGGAGATCTGGGCACAGTGGTGGCACAGGTTCCCCTGCTCAGAGTTTGGGTCCTATGGTGGCCTGCAGGTCTGACCAAAGCAAGAGACAGGAAGGCGAGAGATGGCTACAACACCCCAGCTGAATTGCTGAGACCCCCGTGGTGCTCCCATCCCTCTCTGTGGGTCTGTGCAGGAATAGCCCTGTTGGACAGCCCTCAAATGCAGCCCAAATTCCCCAGAGGCACCTGGATCTCTGCACACGTGGCTTAAGGGAGGCTAACTATCAGGACCTGCAGTGGGGTGTGTGTGATGCCCAGGGATGCTTTGGGCATCCAACCCCACACATTGCAGTGCACAGGGAGTTATCTCCCACCTGCATAAGCTGCTGCCTCTGCCTGTGTTAGGTCATGTTTTCTGCTGTGGAGGTGCCCAGAGTGGTCATGAGCCCGATCTCTGACGGTGTGTGCTGGCTGCGCCCATCATCAGCATCTCTGAGGAAGGGCAAGCAAAAGTACCTGTGATACGAGGCAGGATTTTGCACTGGCTATTTTTCCACTTGCTTTGGAAAATTAAGTGATTTGCTCTAGCAAGAAAGTGCTTATGATATTCCTGGGGACTTCCAGCAGAGTCTGTGGCTCCATATTTCTCTGTTGTCTCTACTCTTTTGTAGGTGAAACCAGTTAAAAAAGAGTGAACAATCCCTCACAGTTGTTTTTACATGCACTTTTGAGGTAACATTTTTACAGCAATGCAATGTAGATCAAAATGCATTCAGGATGGGAAATGATACCATAAAAAAACTTCGAAAAAGTTAACTCTCTGACTTTTCAACACTTTGGTGCAAAGCAAAAATAAAGTAATTTTTAGGATAGCTTTTAAAATTGCTGAGAGATGCAGCTGTCTTTTCACTGGCAGTTCCAGAACCTAGAGCTATGCTTTTTTTAGACTACTTTGATAAATTGATGTTTTGTTACAATCCCACTGAGCTGAGCTGCTTTCTGACTCCTGCCTCCTAATTCTGATACCTGCATGATGGGAGTATTTGTCCCCATCAGCTTTTCACGTGGCAACATCTGCTTTCAGCTCTTTCCTTTGTCTTTAATAATAATACTCTCAGTGCTGTGGCCCGATGTCCGATTTTACCACCTTTGAGTGCCACAAGGGAGCTGGTTTGGTGAAAAATTCAGAAACTGATGAATACTCTCCATTTCTATTGGAGCCAAGATGATCAAGATTTGTGGGGTTGGGACCCTGATCATCTTCAGGAGAAACCACACAGAAAAATGTGCTGCCTGCAACACTGGTCTGGGGCTCAAGGGTCTGCTGTTAATTCCTGCACAGATCTCCCATGTTGTGATGGACAAGTCCTTGACTCTCCGGTATCTGAGGTTCTGTGTAAAGAACCACAGAATCATTTAGGCTGGGAAAGACTTGTGAGACCATCAAATAGTGTGTATGAAAGGAGGATGCCAAAACCTTCTCATTCAGAGGCTGGTGGATAAGCTTACAGCTGGTCATGAAATGCTTGGGAATCACCAGCAGCAGAACTACCAGCAACAGAAGGGAGCGAAGATGGAGCATCTGATTCATCCACAGGCTTCTCATTATTGATAATGCCCTGACGGCTTAGAAAAAAAGTAATTGCACTTTAGATGGAAACAGTGACTAAAAAATTATTCTTGATGGTTCATTTTTTTCCTCTAAAGCGCTGTGGATACAGCCCGTAGCTGCCTATAACAATTTTTAATATAAGGTAATTTCTGCTTAAATGATCTTGCAGATCTCAAGGATATGCTAACATTTACCATCATCTATTAGATGTACATAGGAATATATCACCTCTTTAGTAATAACACAGATGATGCCCTTGAGAGACTGTATAATTGTGCCTACATTTTGGAAGATGAAAGATAAAAATAAATCTTGGTACAAATCAAGATTTTACTTGCAGTCATGAAGAGCCAAGAGTAAAGATTCAACATGATTATATGGGCGTGAAGTCTCATCCAATATTGGCTTGCTCCTTTTCAATTGCTGATGTTTTTTACCTGATTTGCAGAGATTTAAGGAATGAGTGTTTCTCTCTCTGTGTAATTCAGAAGAATTGGTTTGATTTTGCATTGCAGATGCAGTTGATGTAACAAGACACAGAGTTATTGCAGCTCCTGGCACGGACACAACTCTGGTCAGGAGTGCAGGGGAATAATTCGGACCCTGTCTGACCTGGCAGGAGTGAGCTGGGGAGAGCCCAAAGCATGTGGATAGAGCAAAGGGGCCCCTTTGTGTTATCCCAGAGGAGTCCTCCTGGGTTTGCTCCCTCCACTGATTTCATCGCTTATTTTGCTATGTCATGAAGCTGCAGTAGTGTGTTAGACTGAACGGTTTTCCTTTCTTGGACATCACAGCTTAGCAGAAGTCCTTCGTTTAAAAGACACTTACTATCAAATTCCTGCCTATTTTCTACCAAAAGAGCAGAGACTTGGAGTCACTTGTCTCATACAGTTTCCTCAGGAAGGGGTAGGGTTGGCAACTAGTTTGTGGCTCAGCAAGGATGGAGGGTTTGTCTCTGTAAGGAGGGAGAAGATCTGAGGAACAACACAGAAATGGTCTAGCAGTACCCAGTTAGCTCTAGTGCACATGCCTGCCCTCAGTGTAATACATGGTAGGAGATAAACCATCCTGAAAGCAAAGAGGTGCAACTAGATGATGGCCACTATTAGCGCAGCAAATCCAAGCACATCAGTTATGGATGCACTAGATCCATTCCTTTCTCTAGTTTACCAGGAGCATAAGAAGGTCAGAACAACTTCCTTGGCCAAGAGAGTATTTTGCAGTATTTCACCAACTGAATGACATTTAGGCAGTGATGGACATATGGACATAAAACTTTGCCCAACGCATATCCAGCTCCAGCTATTGGGAGGGAAGATGGCTTTCTCTCCTAGTTCTGCAGGAGAACCAAAGAGAAAGTGTCCCCAGTCATTTGCCACTGCTCCAGGGCTGAACATCTCAGGAAGCCATCTCTCTCGGTGTTGACATGATGTGTATATTAGAGGTAAAAAGAAGTTTTCATGCAGAAGAAAAAGGACTTCCCTGCAACACATCTGTCCCAGGGCATGCAAATGTGCTGCTTCAGGTTCTGCTGGCTAAGGTTGCAATAAAACAAAATAACATTGTTAAAGAAAGCAGTTTGAGGAGGTGAGTCTTGTGGCCAACTCTCCTCGATTTTGGTAGCCCCTGTCATCTTTTATATAGGGTCTCTCTCACATGCTCACTGTCCATTTGGGGACACAGCAGATGACCTCTCTCCTGGAGAGGGATCTTAAGTCTGCGCAAGATCTCAGGGGTTGCAGCAGGACCAGCAGCCTCCAAGCCCATGCAGTCGTATTGCTGTGACACTCAAATGTCAATAAATTCCAAAATAAAGGGTTTGATCACAGTATTGAAAACTTCCCACAGGAACCATTTCGAATGACTGGAGGGTGACAATCTAAATATAAATCTAATTTTTTTTAGGCACTGATTTCAGGCAGATATATACAGCTTCAGTTGACTTTCAAGAGGAGTCTGTGGGAACATCTGACAGCAAAATTAAGTTCTATGTTTCTTGTGGGAGTTCATTTCCTACAAAAACTGCAAACGCCTTGTTTCCCTGGCACTCAGATTTTTAAACCTGTAATCCTAACAGGATATGAACTGTTTTCAATTACCCCCAGTGATGGTATTTCATCCTTCGAAGGAATCGCTTGGGGAGTGGAGGGGAACAGGGACATTTAGTGCAAACGCAAGGGTGTGATTTATTTTTAGAGCCTGTGTGGTGATCAGCTCAGCCATGGAAGTTTTGTCATCGATTGCAGCAGGTCACAAGTTCACATACAGCTTTTGAATTAGTTGTGGAGAATAAAACAGTGGGAAGGAAACGGAAGACCTGGAAGCAGACAGAGGAATAAATGGGGTAAGAGACCAATTAAACTGGATAAAAGCAAAGAGACAAACAAGGGGCATGGTGAGGGCTTTAATGACTTCTACAGCGCATTTCAAGGGTATTTCGGGTGAAACCTTTTTTGGATCACTCATTTAAATAGTGTCATTTCTACCAAAATAACTGGTTATATGACTAGGGTGAGGTGGATTTTAACCTTTATGTAATCTTCCTATATAAATGTAATAGTTGCACAAAATGTTCTTTCAGGATACAGTATAGAATCATAGAATCACAGAACCAGTTAGGCTTGGAAAAGACCTCTGAGGTCACTGAGTCCAATTTTTGACCAATCGCCACCTTGTCAGTTTGGCCATGGCAATAAGTGCCATATCCAGTCATTTCTTGAACACCTCCAGGGCTGGTGACTGCACTACCTCCCTGGGCAGTCCATTCCAAGGTTTAACAACCCCTTCTGTGAAGAAAATCCTCCTGATGTCCAACCTGAACCTTCCCTGGCACAGAACTTGAGCCTGTCACTGGTTGCCTGGGAGAAGAGGACAAATCCCACCTGGCTACAACCTCCTTTCAGGTAGTTGTAGAGAGCAATAAGATCACCCCTGAGTCTTTTCTCCAGGCTAAACAATCCCAGCTCCCTCAGCAACTTCTCATGGGACTTACCCTCTAGACCCTTCACCAGCTTTGTTGCCACCAGCTTCTGGACTTGCTCCAGCACCTTGAAGGTGTCAGTGTGTTCCTTTGTGTGTGATCAAACGCCCACTGGAGATGGAAGGACAATGAAACTCAATCCCAGGAAAACACAGCGACAATCATCTGAACCCAGTGAATTTTGTAGCTCCATGGGTGGAAGCACTGCAAAATCTAATACATAATTAAACCCCAAATCCCACTGCACAAGCTCTAGTGAATCATCTGTAACTGCTGCATCATGCATGCAGCAGCCCTGTCCAGCACACACGAAATTAAGGCCACAGCTTTTACCATATCTCAGTGAGCTGGGAGCAGGATGGGGGGGTCACAGGTGCACAAATTCCCATTGTGGGGGATGCTGGAAAAGAGGGAAGCCAGTGTGGCACAGAGCTGACCTGCCAGCACACAGCCCAAGCAATCAGCCGGTACCAGTACATGTGATAAAATCCCAGTGCCACATTTGGGAACTTGAGGCAGCCCCATCATCCCGTTACTGCAAACACCTCGTAGTGTAGCATAAGGTAAATCTGATTATAAATATAAATGCAACCATTACAAGCGGGCTGAATTCTCCTTGCAATAAATCGGAATAAGGGTTGTTCTTACACTCCTGCCCTTGGAGAGGGTTTGGGGCAGCCTGTAGGCAGATGTGTGCCCTGGCTGGGTACTGGCAGCACCATATCTGCTCTTAGAGGGGTCATCAAGGGGCTGAGCAAGCCAGCCTAGGTTTCTCTGAGGGCAGCAGACACAACCAGTAGCAGACACAAGGGAAGTTGTCGCCCAGCGAGCTGGTTGCCTTCTCCCATCTCCTGATATGCACCAAGGCTGGTTGCTTGCTCTGTGCCTTTTTGCCTACACCGGCATGAGCCCCTTGCGAGACATTGAGAGCAATTGTTTTTGCTGCTGGTGCTGTTCATGCAGGTGAGTTTCCTCTTCCCCTCAGTTGCTTTGCTGCCTTCTTGGAGAGCAGAGCTCAGTGCCTCTTGTTTCTCCATCAGGAGATGAGTGGAGGTAGCTGGTGGCTCCTGGTGGCTCCCCAGAAAGGGGTATGTTTGTAAACCAGTGGAGAACCAGAATGGTAGCATCAAAATGGAGTGGTTTAGAAAGTGTAATTGTTATTTTAAAAAAAAAAAAAAAAAAGGTATTTGCGGAAAATACGAGTATTTACCAGACCAGTAGGATTTTCCCCCGTACCATTTGATAAAGAACTTTATGGCTGGAATGCTGAAGAAATTTCAACATTCCAAAATCCTGACTTATTTAAGGCATGAGAAGCCCTGAATAAATCCCCGGGGAATTGGCTGCACAGCACAGCATTTTGAGGACACCTGGCATCAGTGGAATCAGTGCTAAAGATTCAACAGCTTCCCTTTCCCCTTCACTGCTGGTCACAGCATAACTTTCAGTGGCTGCAACTCTTCAGCCCTTACCCTTTCTACCAGGAAAACACGTAATGTGCATTTTGTCAAGAGGGACTGTCAAACCAGCCCTTGCAGGTTGTGTGACTGGCTGGGGTGTCCCAGGAGCAGCGGGTGCAGCAGGTGCCCTCCGGAGCACGGGCCCAGCACCAGCTCTTGCCAGGGCTTGTTTTAATTAGTTGAGGAGATGGGGACACCAATAGGGGCTTCGGCTGGGTTATAAACCAGAAAGGTTTGCACTTTGGGTCCGTGTTATTTAGCAAGATTAGCAAGCCTCAGCGTTTGGTGCATTGACATTTCTCTGTTTGCAGTGTGATTGATCTTTTAAGGGCCTTTCTAGTCAATACCAAAATTTCCAGGATTTATCTTAATACCTTGGACAGATGGATCCTATTGATTGGAATGGAAGTTGCGGAGAGGGGATATATCGGGAGTTCCTTATAGCTGTTTACAGAGCAAACATTTTCCATCTGCTTTCTTTTTTATTGTGAAGCAAAGGATCACTCAGCTGCAAAATTTAACTGATGACCATCCCATACATTAGAAGCATGTCGTACCAGTTATCATCCCGCCTGCCTCTGCTGGACCATACACAGTACAGTGAGCCTCTGGGGAGTTCTGCAGTCTCCCCTTATGGCTTTGAGATCTCCATGTCATAAATTTCCAAGGGGATCTCTCAGCCAGGAGAGATGCCTCACCTCCCACTCTCCATGCTCAGAAAAAAAAACAGTACTCGGATACGCAACAGTTTTTTTCTCCTGTTTATTTCAAAACTCTTTGTAATAGCTTAATTGCAACATTCCAAATGTCACCTGGAATTTGACATCCTCCCAGATGTACAGAATTCATACTTGATCATGTATCATGTCATTAAAAACACACAGGAATGTTCCCCGAACACACCATCAGTGGGTTCTTCCACAGTCTTATTAACTACCAGCTCTGAGAATCCTTCCCTCTGCACAGGTTTGCAATGCAGCTACACATCAGGTATCTCTGCCTCCTAGGTCCATAACCATGCGTCTGTGAATGAAGGGGTGCCAAGCCCAAAATACCCATTTCTGTTTGCAAACTGTATATAACGTACCAGTAGAAATGTGATCTGTAGCTAGTTGGCTTTGTATATGGCTTTTAGTCCTCTTCATTCAAAGATCTTACAGTGGAAAACTCCTGAGCTGACATCAAAAATTGGATTGATTCATTAAGAGCACTCACAATTATGGTATGTGTTGGAGGCAAAGCTCCTGTCAACCCAGAATTAAAGCATTTAAAAAATTGCCACTTGTTTAAACAGATTTCAATCTTGAAATTTATTTCAATTTAATGTTCTGCCAGGAAGCATCATCTGAAAGACAGTAAAAATCTGTGTTTTGTAATCAATGATTTACTGGAACTTATGCTTCTTCATTTTACCTCTTGAGTCGGTAAACACAACTGAAATGGTGCTGGAAAAATACATGCATCTCCTTTTGACTTCTAGCAGGCATTTAAAAGTCATTCCATCTGTCTAATTGGGCTATTTACTACCTGCAACTCAACTAAGTTACTCCAGATTCAGGCAACAGCAGCACTTGCTTCTTCGAACATACCATCTCTTTTGGCTTGCTTAGGTAATCTCTGTATAGTTAAACTCTTTGAAAGTATGTTGAGTCATGCTGGGCACTGGTACCTGCTGCAGCTCTTTCTGGCTGCCAAAATGTAATTTTTTCTTACCAATACTCAGCTGAAATTCCCCTTGTTTGTTAAACATGTCCCTGGCTAATACTTATATACAACAGTGACAGTAAAAAGCTTGTGTAAGATTTGTTGCCATCCTCTGATTTCAGTACCAGTGATAAGAAATGTCCCTAACAGTGTATAAACAGCTGCAGAAATTTGTTCAGCAAGTGTCATTTTGGTGCTGCAGCTGTTTGCAGGGCAATGTCCAGCACCCCAAATGTCCAGCTGATGCTCCCCTGAACCCAAGCTTCTCACACTGCTGGAGAAGCATCTGGCTGATGACAGAGGCCACTCTGCTCACAACTTTTGCGTGTGAGATGCTGACCACCTCGTTTAGGAGTTTTTCTCGTATGTTCGCATTAGATGTTTGGGCTTTCTTTGTTTTGTTTTGTTGTTTGGGGTTTTTTGGAAAAACCATGACCACTTGAAGGTCAGCTGTCAAAAGGATTGAAGGATCAGTGCAGGAAAATTGAAAATCCTGACATCTTGTGTGTAGGCTGTGAATAATGGCCAACACCCTTTTGATCATTAAAACAGAAAATGATCTACTTTCCAATGCTTTTAGCCCATTAAGAATGCTGTTGATGATTTGCACTGCTCTTCTGGCAGTACAATCACAGGGATTGGCACTAGGATGGATTGCACACCAGGAGAGGCTTTGCCAGAGGAGGCAGCTGTGGGTTGCCATGACATTCAGCTCCTCTCCAAAAACGACAGACAGCCCAAGGCATGTCCATTTTCTGCTGGGGACTGGACCAGTATTCATGGTCTCTGGACCACAGACATGCTTAAATTTGTGGATGGAGGCAACTCCATCCCTGAGTGCGATGCAGACCAAGGCATGTCCTCAAATACATTTTGCTTTCATACAGATGAAAAAAATATAAGCCTTGCCTGCCCTGGTGCTGTCAGAAACCAAGGCTTTTCCCCAAGATGCAGGTGCATTGAGCATTGGAAAAGAATGCTATGGTGATTTTGTGATGCACGCCTGAGCTTTGGAGCCCAAATGTGTATTTTAGCACCTTACTTTCTGTTCTTTCTGTTGCTTCACTACACTTGTAGGATGGTAGGACAATTTTCCCCTTTTTTTACTGATAAAGGTCTCTTAGCAGATATAACCAGACTTGGTAATTGATTCAATATTTATTTGTTGCATATTTATATATGCTGTCATCATATGGAAAGTCTGAACAAATCTATCCCTTTTATGAGGAAAGTAGGATCACAGTAGGATTACTGGTCTGCTGATGCAGAGGCTGAATGTAAGATGAGTTGATAACTGCACCTGCGTCCCGAACGCTCCAGTTTCAAGAACAACCCAGGGTACAAAGGTGGCCAGAAACAGCTTAGCACAGGGTACATCCAGTACTTCACTGTGCTTCTCAAGAGACGCTCGGTACAATGTCAGTCTTCTTTTTCTTTTTCCTTTTTGCCTTTCCCTGTATTTTCATGTGCTGGTAATTCAAATGACAACAGTCCCTGATTTAAGGGCAGGGGCAGGCGTGTGCAATGCCTAAAGACAGGCATTGTCCTTAGGAGCAGCAGCAGACCAGGGTGATGGAAAACGCCTCCCAAGGTGTTCCCAACAAAGGGAACTGCCCAGCGCCACCCAGCCAGTAACCACCCCAGTGCTGTAACCACCCCAGCCACCAAACCACCCTGCAAAGTACCACCTTTGTGCATCAAGGGTCAGAACATTACCCTTGGTGCCATAGCAGTGCACTGGCAGCCTTTGTGATAAAAGTGCTTAGCAGCGAGTACAGCCCTATGTTTCTTTGCCTGAACTGGAATTACATCAGCGTGCCCTTCGTTTGCAATTGCCAAACAGGTACAAATACTCTGGTTTTAAAGGTTTATGCATGTAATTTTGTTCGCAGCAATCAGGCAGGCTCAGTTTTAATCCCTTCAGAAGCTCTATTCATAGGAATGAATGTACAGCGTAGGGCATTTTCCAAATGGGATTTTCATACTTCTGACTAAGAATTTGAAAAAAAATTAAGACAAAATGGGCAAATGAAATAGGAAAGTCTTTTTACATAAAAATGAATCTTCAGCATCTTTCACTGAACTCTTGTCAAGGATTTTGTTGGTAGGACAAATATTGTCTGCTAATTTCAACCATGACATATATTACATACTCAGTATTTATATTTTGCAAAACCATTTTTCAAAGAAAAATATTCAGAAGAGTGACTAATTTTATTGTGTCTGGGAACATTTGCTGGATATTGTTCTGGTGTGAATATTTCAGCTATTCACAATCAATGCAAAAATGAACGTGACACCAACCAAAAAACAGCACTGAACTGATCCTTTCTTTTATAATGCAATGCAGAAGTGAGCAAATAACAAAACCAGTAGAATTAACTCCAGAAGTAAAACTACTGAGGCTTGTAATAGGAGATAGTAATGCCAGCTCAGTTAAAGATATCTACCAAGCTGTGTCCTTTGAAAAAGAAATAAACAGGAATTCTTTTGAGTATGTTTTCTTGAGACTTGAGTAATTGAAATTGACTGGAACTTTGGAACTAATACTTTTGCAGAGAGTACCCAAAAGGTAGTATTCTAGTGAGCTAAAAATATGTTTGTGTATGTAGAATGATAGTATTTTTTATTTTTTTAAATAAACAATGTTTACATGCACAACTCTTCCCTGTCCCCAACAATCATCAAACAATTTTCAGATGTGCTTTTAGATACTGAGGTTTTACAATAAAGTTGGAACTGAATTACTGCACTACCTACAGGCAATACACAGCCCATTGATGTTACTACAAGCAAAAATTTTCTGGACATAATTTTACTTGCATTGAGTAGGAAATTAGACCCATTGAAAAAAACTTGGGTGTTCGACTTGCATATTGTCAGAAATACAAGTAATTTCTTCATGTTGTTTATTGTATGTTGTTATAAAAGCACTAATTTTGCATTGACTCACTGGCTTTAAAAAGTACTTTTACAGCTTGCAAAGTACAAAAGGAATACGGGAACACCTTTTTATTTCTCAGACGGTTTGATAAAGCACCACCTGCTGGAGGGCCCAATCCTGGAAACACTTGGGATGATGATGCTACACAATTTCAAACCTACCTACACCCCCATGCTGAGTCTGGGCTTGGGAGCTGGCTGGGGCATACCTGGGCATGACATGGCCCTGGGACTGGGGGGACTGGAGACATGGGAATCTGCACCTCCAATGCACCCAAAATATTGATCGTCACTGTAAAGGATCAGCATGGCTGCTTTCCCACTAATAGGCTGGGCGATGGTCTTCCTAAAATCAGGCCTTAGTTGTGTCCAGCTCCTGAATGAAGTGCAGAAGGTGAGTGTAAGCGTGAGGTCCCCCTCCCTTTGTCCCACGTCTCACAAAATACCTCTCTCCGTGTTTCAGATGAGGTAGCTGAGCCCATGATGCAAGGAAGAGCTACTTGGGGCTGTGACAGTGTCACACCGTTTTGTGATGGGGAGTAACACACATACGTACGGAGAGCAAAGCAGATCTTTGGTTTGCTGCTAGATTTGCTAGAGAACACTTCTAAGCCTCTCCCTTTCCCCACAGTTTTCATTCCTCCATAACAGCACACTTGCTTAGTTTTTTTTTTCTCATGCTAAATCACCAGACTGTTTGGGTACTCTGCTATAAAATGTATCCATATTTACTGCATTTTTTTTTTCCAAGGAAGAACTAAACACGATACATAGGAAGGCTGCAGGTTTCCAGCCTCACTTCAAAGCAAAACAACACCACTTTGGATCCTTAGAGTTTAAAGTCTGGATTTGACTTTAGACGTCTTTTTGGCTATGCAAAATTTAGGGCAATTGAATTTCTTTTTGATGATTTAAAGACTATTCAAATTAAAGGGTGGACGGTACCCATTTAATAAACAAAAAGAGAAAGAAAAAAGACATAGGTCTTTACTGGTAGCTGCATTCAGACTGCAGTTGTGTAAACTGAAGCAGTCCTTCCTCAGTGCCATTGCCACACAACATATTTATCACACATAATGGACCATTTACTGTGTAAGTGCTAATACGCATATCCTTTGTATCAAATCTCAGTGGAATTGTCCATACTTCCCTTTATTTTCTGCAGTGTAGTGCTTCTCTTTTCTTAGCATTCATGAAAGCAGAATTCGAGCTCAAATAGGGACATATTCACACAAAAAAAGAAATTGCATATTGGCTGTACAATGCGCAATGCACGCTTCATTAGTTATTTTGTGTGAGTCAAGTATTAATTTGCCCTAATTGAAGTTATTATGTAACATAGCATTTATTGTATTATTTAAATATAACATTACGAATGTGTGTTGGTTTGGAAAGGCACATTAGTAATCCAATTAGCAGAAGCCATACCCATTGATTTGCTTGCAATCAGCAAAGTATGATTTTGCTTAGATTAGCTCTGAACATTCATTGCAATGCTTTGTCACTGAATATTTTTCAAGTCAGAGACTGGAAAATACTAAAATGTGAGAACGGTCACATTGCTACAGCTGATTTCCATAGAATTATAAATCAGCAATCAGGTTTATACCATGCCCACATGCCTGGCTACATGACCTCCACTGCAGTTGTAAGTTTTTCTTTCCGTAGCAAGTTAAGATATGGCTGAAATATGGGTAAATGGTCATAGTGTACCCAAATTTTCACCCACAGAAAGCTGTGAAGGAGGAAAGACTCAAGGCCAGAGCTGAAGCCATGCTGGGACACCAGCACTACACCAACAGGTACATCTCTGGGTAACCTGAGCATGGCATGGGACAGTCACAGAGAGCTTTACTGTGATTCTTACACCTCTCCTGTCTTCCACCAGTAATTCTGGTTGCAATCAGAGCTGGTAATTGGGTTATCAATTAGCATGTATGTGTCAAAGAGGCACAGATATCCATTTTGCATTTTGCATTCTGCATGACCCCAGCTGCCCAAAGAACATTGGTATGCCTTGCTAGTGGTAATGGGAGTTACTTGTGCAATGCTTCTTCTGCAGGGAGACAGGCAAACTGCAGCCCTGTCCTCCAGAAACTTCCATCTGCGGCTGAGGTCACTGAGATTACTTCTCTGAACATCTCTATGGTCTGAAGGACATCCTTTGCATTGCAAGGAAATCAAAAGCCAACTGATGTGTTTTGCAGATGGCAAGAAACCAAAGAGAATCAGATGACATCTCAGTGTGACTCCAAGCTTTGTGCAAGACACAAACAGGAAAGACAAACCCCGAGACGGAAATGTAGTGACTTGCCAAACACTACAGGTTTCATAAGAAACTATTCCTTGTAATTGTTCTGCCCTGAGCTCAAGCAGAAAGAGAAGATTTTTCTTGAATTTGGTTATTGTCCCTCATTAATTTGCATCTAGATTTTAATTTTCCTCTGCAAGGTACTAGCACATGTGCCAGGTGAACGTGGTACCTCCCTTGTCCAAGCAACTCACACCTGTGCCATCACTGTTCTCATTAGGGCCTGGCTCACAGAGAAGTCCCAAATCCTGTAGCTTTCTGCTGCTCCTGAATGCTCTTCCCTGGGCTCAGCCAGCAAAACACCAATGCGGGGCACGGGGTCTGGGCTCAGGTCTGCACTGCCTGTACAACTTCTCAGCAGGCAACTGGGATGTCTTGGCCTGTGCCCACTGGGAGTCACTGCTGCTGTTCCGCAGGGTGGGGCAGGGGGGGGGTTGAATCAGGGAAGATGAACTTTTAAATCCTATGTTAAATGCATTCTTTCAAGACTATCCAAAAGTAAAACCTGAAAAAACCCCACATTTCAAGAATGTAATACAACTTCCAAGTTACCTGAAAAGAAAGTGCAATCTAGTGCAGTGTGCTTTCACTGTCCCACTCTGTTCCTTCAGTTTCCTTCTGATTTCTTGTGCTTCAGCCTGTGTCCAGGTATTGCTGGTATCTGCTTTGTCTGTGAAAATGAAATACCAGGAGGAATTGCACTTGGTGCAATCGGTGCACGTATAGGGGTTAATTCACAAAAGGAGCAGGCTGCCCCAGGGAATCCCAAGCTGGACCATGCACAATCAAAGAGGAGTTGGGTGCCCAAGTCTGGCAAGTTTAAAGAGGAATTGTCATTAAAAAAAAGCTAGAGGAAGAGCACGAAGGACTAAGAATGACTGATCTCAGATCTTTTCTGTCCTCTTGCCTCTTGTACTCATGCATACGGGTGACGGGTACCCAGGCAGTGTTAGCAGGCTGAAGAGGAGAGATTTGGAGCTTGGTTTTCATGCATCTTTGAAAAAGACTTTGGCTACTGGATACGAGGGAACTGTAAGGCCACCATTTGTCAGACACTCGCCAGTGAGACCCAACTCAGTAACTGTGCTCTGACTCTCTCATAAACTGGCTTTGCTGAGCCAGATGGGTTTGGGGTTTTTCACAGGGCTTGGATACAAACTGGGGGTCCCTGTGGTTGAGTTGTGTCAGGTTCTGGGGACATGTGCGCTGCAAGAAATAGGGGCACTGGCAAGCATCTGGGCATGCACTTCATGTGCCTCTGAGACTAAGGAGAAGTAGAATGGGGTTTATCAAGGATCTTGGGAATAAATAAACATTAGATCTAAGTGCACAGAACAGCAATCAGAGGCCCAAATCCCCCAAGAAGCCCAGCTCTATGAGCTGGTCCAACTTCCCCTGGGGTCAATAGGAACTGCAAAAGGTCCTGCAAAGGTACCACTGGAACCAATGGTACCAGACAGACTCAGAAACATTTAAATCATGTTACAACAGACTACCTTTGCCTGAATGCAGAAAAAGTACAGAGGAGGTATGTACAATTTCGTATGACTTCACTGTATTTCCCCGGCAGGAACAGGTAGTTTGACAGCAATTTACAAACATTTAAGCAGGGCCCTAATCACAGTTATATTTATCCTTTAAAAACAACTTACTGAAAAAAAACTCCCACCTTAATTTGCAAATTTGTTACCATAGAGTTCTTGAGCTCACAGAATGTTAATGCACTGGGACCTGTTTTTATGAGCAAAATAATAAACCTAGGTAATTCTGCTGTGGCTTGGGGTCCTATCTATCCAAACTTCCATGTCCTTTGGGACAGAGCCCGTCTGCCTTGATTTATGCAGCACTTCACAGAGTGGGGCCTGTTCTAATGAGTAATAGTCCCCACGATGGCAAATGTACCAAGATACAACCCTGAGAGTCTAGCTCCAAAAAGAGACCAGGGTCCCACTCACACTTTTAATAAACAAACACATAAATCATCACAGTTAAAGAGATCTTACCCGTGGGGGTAATCCCAGGAGAAAATAACAAATCTTCACTCTTTCAAGTTCCCTGCCTCTGCTGTTTCCAAAGAAAACCCCTGTGTCTCTGGAAGGCACCTTCCTGAAATGGGTCTTTCAATTTCTGCATCCAGTCTTTGAGTCCTCCAGACCATAACCTGCCACTACACATCCTGGTAAATTTATCCTTCAGTGGGCTTCTAATTAGGATCACCAAACACTTTGAGCTCTTCCTGCTTCTTCAAAGCTAATGAGTGCACATGTGCACTCAGACACATGGACCTTGGGGAGTCTCCCTACCATCAAGAAAGCTCCTGCCTCTTGAATGCAGACTCTACTACACCACATAATCTTAAGCGTGAGCCTGCGTCAAGCAGAAACAGAACACAATCATCATTGCCTGTTTCTTGGCCAAATGCATCTTGATGAAAGCCGTGACTGCATTTATAGTGGGATACATGTGTGATGGTTTACCTGCTGCTCTGATTCTTTTTTGTGAAGAAAAAGACACAGTCACTGCCATATTTCAGCTGGCAGGCTTGAGTGTGCAAAACCTCAAATTAAAATTTAGTTTTGCAAGGTTAAATTCCAAAAAATTTTGCACTACCTCAAATTTAAAGAAAAGCTAAAATGATGGCTACCCCAAACCCATGCAAAGTAAAGTACAGTAAGTAAACAGCACAGTAAAATATCTGTGTGAAACTTCACGAAAATACTATTTTCAATCATTTCTAACATTCCTAGTTTGTTTTCATCAGCTTCTTCAATTTATTCAGTGACCAAACTAGTACTATGGTCTTGCCTACAGTTTCCCAAGAAGCTTCCAAGAGCAGGTCACTGTGGCTTCTCAGAATATAAGCTTAGGTTTTGTTTCTTGCCTGGAATCCGCAAAAGCCTTTTCATTATCGTCACAGCACAGCAGAGAAAATTTAACGAAATGATCCAGAGCTGTGCATATATTTCTGAAAGGGATTTGCAACAATTTCTCTGCACCCATTTATCATGCAAAACTAGACACTCTAGGCCAGTTTCGTTTCTGGTTCTTCAGTGGTTTGGGCTAGTACAGGTTAAATCTGGCTTAAGACAGTAGCAACAGCCAAAGGCCAATCTATGACTTAGTATCAACTTTTTTCTGGGGGAACTCCAAAAGAATGCTCTTCTATATAACCTATACAACCAGATTTGTGAGAAACAAGCACAGGGTTGGAGTCCTCAAAAAACTGCAAGGAAATCATTTGTATGAATCTCTGCAACAACACTGCAGAAGATGCAAATTTAGGACAGCAGAGAGCCTGCATAGATTTTAGTGTCTTATTTTAATGTGAAAGTAATGAAATAAGTGTTTCAGTGGTGATGCAAACATTTGACACCAGAAGTGCATACTGGCTTCTCTTGCACTAAATGAAGTCAGTACTGAGGATGACAATTGCCCGTTTTCAGTTATTCAGTAGGTAGGAATAGTTTTGCACACTTTGACATGGTCCTTGATAATCCCTTGACTTTTAAGAGTTAGGTGGCAGGTAGTCTTTCAGACAAGACTGGTTAAAACCCATCATTTGTATGAGGGGAATTCAGCCCATCCAATCCTCTGCTAGTGAAGTCAGTAGGATTACTGAAGCAAAGCACAATCGCCCTAAAGGTGGTGTGGTGGCCATCACCTACGTGTATGTTATATACAGGCCTGCTTTGAGGAACTCCTGAAGAGCATCGAGTACAAAGCTCAGGGCCAGATCTACACTTCAATAAACTGTGAGATACTGGTTTAGCCAAACCTTACCAACCACAAGTTTGAATCTACAGCTGAACTTGCCCACTTCATGCATTTTAACACAGAGTTTGGGTTCGGGCTCTGTTCTGAAGAAGAACACTCTGGTTTTGACACCATCCTAACCATACACACCATCCTACTATAATTGCATCAGATCCTGCATCAAATACATCCAAGTCTCTTCCAAAACCCCTTAAAGGGAAAATTGTAACATAATGATAAAGATCTCAATGCATATTAGAGAAAACTTATAAAACCCCCAGAGACTAAAATGCAGAACACCCAATGAATACCAAGGCTGTCTCCAAATTTAAAATTTCCAGTAGCTTACAATGATAATTCCACCCTAATCACCATTTTATTTTTATTAAAGAAACAAAAGGAATTTCAAAAACTCTACCTAGAATCACTGGTTTCTGCCAAGCGGTTGTTCATGATGGCTAGAGCACCCACCCCTGCAGAGAAACCGTTTTGTCTTGTATTGATACAAACATTCCTCGGGTAGCCATTGGCCGTCTCGGACAACTGCTTTTGCAAAATGGCCAGGGAGACTTTATTTGATGCTGTGAGCTCCCTCATGGAGATCATCTCTCCGGAGAGCCTCCTCCCCTCTGTGTCACTGTCGTACTGTCCATCAGTGTCCACTGAGATGTTGTGTCGGCGCAGGCGGGCTCCGGGCGTGATGGCGTTGCGACGGCTGAGGCGCGTACTTGATTTATGGCACTTTGGGCAACATCTGCATTCGAATTTTTTCAATACCCAGTTCAAAACTTGCTTGATTACAATTGAGATGACATTAAAAAGAGAGTATATGCAACATACCCCCATAAATATAAATACGAAGTTTCCGAATCTGTATAATCCCTGATTTTGGTACGCAGCGTTTTGGCTGCTTACCAAATCTCCGAAGCCAATGGTGCTGAAGGTGACAAAGCAATAGTACAAGGAATCAACGTAGTTCCACCCTTCCACCGCCGTGTACATTGCCGAGGCGCAGCAGGAAAGGGTTATAGCAAAAATTCCCAGAATCAGCAGCACATGGTAAACGGATGGCTTCCAGCCCACGAGGCTGCCCACCCCAGACATAGCTGGCCCCCTTCGGAAGTTGGGAGGTAGGAGACCACTTCTTCGCAGCTGTCTCTCATGGCACGCCTTCATTATAAATGCCAGGAGGGAGATAATGCGCTCCAAGAAGAGGTTGAAGAAAAGGATAGTCCCGGCACACCCAAAAAGGCCATAAATGATGAGGAATACCTTTCCAGCCACGGTTGCTGGTGTGGTCATTCCAAAACCTACAGTGTGGAGATAAATGGAGAATGTTAATGACATAGGTTTTCACGCACAAGCTCAGGATATATGTCACTTAACAAGGCTCTTATCTCACTGGACAAGACTGCTGCCTCTAAATCAGATTCCATAAAACCAAATTCCATAAAGTATGAAGAAGGCGCCAGAAAGCTCAATGAGATGACTAACACTCAAAAGCAAGACAAAAGTCATTGCACGGATGAATGGCAATGTATTAACAGAGCACCACCACTCTGTGAATGCAGGTGGAAGGACCACTGAGCCCGAACCTCTTCAAGGTTAGAGGAGGGGAAGAGGTGACTTCCCTGCTCCCATACCTGCCAGCCAGCATGACCTCATGGAAAGTTTGAGCTCTCAGTTCACAAACTGGGCACTCAGTGTAACACTTCTCTTACAGAGGTCCGATTATATCATTCCTGATCAGAAGATGGAAGTTTCCAGGCTGTTTAACTGTCCTCCCATATATTGAATATTGTTTTAAACATAACAGCACTTTAAAGTCTTATCCAAATCCCAACTGTGATTAGCCCACCTGGTAGCATCACACAGGGAAGGAAAAGCCATCACACTGCAGGGCTGCCTGGCAGACTGGGAGACAAACTCACAGACTGATAATTACAGCAGGGAAAAACACTGCTGCACAGTTAAATCGAAAAATCAGAGTATCCACACTCGGGAAAGACCCAGCAACAATATTAATTCACCTCTTTGTTATAAGAATACTTATTGACATTACTCATACACATAATTTTATAAATAAGCAAAAAATACCTTTTAGCTACAGATGGTTAAATAACAGCAAAAGTGATCTTAAACTTGCATGCAAATAAACACAGTAAGTTTACTAGATGTTATTTGGTGATACCAGTTGTATTATGGAAATGATTTACATATATTTCACATACTATCTCAGGAAGATTCTTCTGAAACTCAGTTCTGCAGGTATTGCCCTTGTTCTGCTACTCCTCCCTGTAAAAACACTTGGTGGTTCAGTCAAAAAGCAGACTGACAGGATCAAGGTCACCGCTCATGTCCCATGAATAAAAAATTGCATATAAACTGAATTAATGGTTTGTGAAAAACGCACATGCTGAAATTTTTTTACCATGCTGTTCCACAAAATTACTGAGCAAATAACATATTCAAGGAGGTACATAAACAAAAGTTTGAGAAAAAAAAGGAGCTACTTTTAGCACAGAGCATAATGAAATCATTAAATCCAGTTTATTAACACGATGCACCTTTAAAGAGCAACAGGAGAATATTCCCTATATGAAATAAGCAGAGACTTCTGCTTGAAATCTATTGTCTTAGTTTTGCAGTGGCTGTATTTTTCTAGGTAGTTTAGCTGTGCTGCCTTCCCACTTCCCTGACGGAGAGTTTCGCATAGGTTGATAAAAGATGTAAATGCTCGTGACAAGTAAACTTGGACACATCTTTTCAACGACACAAAGGTGCACGAGGAAAGAGATGGTCCTACTTTCACAAGAGATCTGGCATGCTTGGAAACAGCTGTGTGCCAGCAATTCAGACTATTCTGTATAATTTGAATTACCTGGTCTAGTGGAAGGTGTCCCTGCTCACGGCAGGGAGGCTGTGAAGAGATGATCTTTCAAGTCCCTTTCAACCCAAACCATTCTGTGATTCTATGATCAATACCTTCACAGTAAAAAGAGCATTTTCTGCAAAGGTCAGTGAAAAACTTGCACAGTATTACCAGAAAATATTACAAAAGAGGTAATTTTATTTTGTTTTCTGGACCCACTGCCTCTCCATTTTGTAGTGTTAAAAAGACCACCTTTAAGCAGACCTCACAGAGCCTGCCTTGGTGTCCCAGGCTTAACATGGGTCATTGGGAAGCTCTTCTCAGCTCCTTCCCCTCTGTGGGGTGGACCTGTTCTCTGGATTGGCTGGCAGGAGCCTTCTCATTTAATGATGAAAATCCACTAGTGCTTGGCCCTCAGAAGAAGCTGGGGAGCCTGCTGTGGTTGCCAGCTCAGGATACACAGCCAGCCTGCTATGGGAAAGGCATCTGCTCACCCGTGCTTTGTCAGGAAAGCTTTTAAACATGTGCTTCACAGCAAACATGTGAACATCACCATCAAAATAAATGGGTTTATTGTCCCACATATGGCTAGACATTTATTAATTAGGGAAAAAAGAAAAGAATAGTGACAGTTTGGATCAAGCTGTAAATGGGCTTTTTAGTATTTTCTGTGATCAGTCATGAGAGGTGGTGAAGTTTTATATTTTTGACGTGGTTTATTTCATTGAGATTTTCTGAAGCATGTTACCAAAATTCAGTATGCAGCTATGCAAGGTGAAAGGACACATCACAACAACGAGAGTGCTAAGAAACATATAAAACAAGCAAAAGGCAAAACCAGGAAAACATAGCATGATAAAGTCATTTACGTTGGGAAAGACCTTTCAGATCCTCAAGTCCAACTGTTAACCCAGCACTGCCAAGCCCACCACTAAAACATGTCTCTCAGTAACCTCAGGTCAACAGCTGGCTGTGGAAAGTGCACTCACATGGTCCTCATAGAGGGTAGCCGTGTTTGGACCTGGACCACGAGGGGTTAGTCCTGCCACCTGTTGTACATCATCTCTGAGCTCAGCCCCCGCTCAAGGCTAAGGTACATCATGATGCCTGGGTGAAACAAATTAATCCAGAACTGCCTGTGCTTCGGAGGCAGTACAAGGAAAAAAGCACAATAGTGCTTTACATTTTTCATGGCCCTGAGACAGATTATACAGGGGCTGACTTTCTGTGGCTCAGATGCAGTATTTCAACCTCCCTCATGACAATTCTACCCCACTCTGGCCCACCACTTCAGATACAAGCTCTATGGTAGCATTACTTTCATCTGTTTGACATCTCTCCTCCCCAAACAGAATTAGTAGAGATGAGTTGATAAAAACTCTGCAGCCAACTCTCCTGAGTAAAAGCTCGCAATTAATGGGACCCTCATCCTGACTTGTATAACCGATTTTGTGGTTACAGTTCTGCTCATCTGGACTTCTAAATTACTTAAGCTGGTGATGGATTCAAGGGGTAGTACAGCTGGACAAATTTGTGATGTGCTTTCTGTTGTTCTTTCTTGCTTTCCTTTTACCCATTTTCTTATGGGTAAAAGAGACAGTTGATGCCAGAAGACAAAAAGGAATAGCAGCTTCACTACCTATGAGCTCTTCTCTCAGGCCAATTGCTTTGGTAATTACTTTGTCTTACTATATTTTGAGATTAAAAGGGTTGACAGTTTTCCAGTAAAGGTGCATTTATCCAGAGATGGAATAAAGTTTTGGTTACCTCAAAAACTACACACAGAAAAGTCTTGCAGCCTTTACCACGTGTCCCTCCCTCTTTCAGCCACCCCAGTTTTTCTTATTCAGATGTCCAGCCATCGGACTTCACTCACACAGCAAGTCAGCACATCCGGGCAATCATTTTACATCCCAGAGTGAAACAGCACAGATCATCAGAGTAGCATCACCTCCATACCACTACATAACTTTAATGGAGTTATATTTAAAGGAATAGAAGGAACTAAAATGGTTGAATACAACTTTTTAAACAAGTAATTCCTCAGAAATAAACAATAACAAAGCCAACTATATCCAGAACGCTGCTTTCAGAGGGAAGGAAGTTCTTGCAACATAAAGACTAAGCTCTTACAGGACTGGTGTCCAAGAGATGGGTGTTACAGAGCAGACAGAGAAACAAAGAGCAACCAATTTTTTTTCACATCTGTTCCGCACTTGCTTTACTTCATAGCTTTCCAGTAGTCCTGGTTGGTCTTTATTGACTAATGTGTACACTGCATCAAGGAAAACCCATCCTGTTCTGAATTCCATGTTTGGGTTCTGGTGCTTCCTTCAACCCTTTCCACCTGTTAGCATTTTATTATTATTTCCCCTCAAAATCATACCTTTATATTTCATAACTACCTCTCATTTATTCTATAGCTCCTCACCACCTAACATTCAGAAACAGTTGCCTTGGTTACAGAGTCACAGCTCAGAGCTGACAAAACCACTGTATTCAATGCTTTTACCCAAGGAATGAGAATACTACAAGTTCTTCCACTTGGCTTTGCATTTTCAGACTACAAATTAAAAACTAACTTTGCCTTTGACATCTTTCTCAGCGCACTTCACTAAAACACTCAGCTTTGGGCTCAAACTGTATGTTTTTTTAGAGCTTTTCCACTGCAAACCCTTAAATATCAAAGTTGCTGAAAAATTCCATTTGATCTTATATAGATTACTATCTGGAAAGAGCTCCTGAACAGTAGCAGTCTGTCCATCACAGTGACAATTAAGACCTTTTAAGCTGGGCCCACGCTATGTCTGAAGACATGAGGTACTACTGCAGTTTTTAGAGATGGTCTAACCTGTATTGTACACAAGCTCATAGTCCTTGGTGACCCATGTACCGAGCAAATATTCTGTGGAGAAAACAGCGAGCGACTGTGCAAATAAGGACTGACTCCCATAATCATTCTATTTGTTGATCGATCCATTCACCCATCCATCCTTGGTCAAATATATATATATATATCACTTCAAGATGAAGAAGCAGGCAGTTTCTGGCATTTCCTAACTTTTTAAAAAATAATTTTAAAGACATGCCTTTAACATGAGAAACAGACTTGTTATCCCCAAATAAATAGATGGTCAGAACCCATGTAAATTTGCTGTGTGAATCAGAGTGAGCTAAACCAAAGTGGGTTTTGGGTTTGTTTTTGTTTGTTTTCCTATCCGTGTGTTCAGTGTATATAAAAAGGTGCGTACATGCACCCAGAGACTTTGGAAAAAATGCCCAGTCTATTCAGTGACCTGAAAGACCATCATGATAAGCTTAACGAATATAGTTAACAACCATCCAGGTCTCTGCTGTGGCTCCTTGTTTCATCACTACTCATGAAATATTAGTCAGGTGTTTGAGCCAATTGCTACTCGAAAGGAGACACCCTGGAAGAACATAGCCAGGAGCTGACTAATTGAACATTAAGGAGTTTAAAGGAGCTGCAGACAATTATTAAAGGCTTTTCACAGTACCAGTTTTATTCTGTTTACTCACAACTGTGATCAGGTTATTGGTTATCTGAAGTGCTGCAATGGGTAACACCAGTGAACACCAGGATCGATCACTCTTGGCACTTCTCTTCTGTACATGACTTCAACCACAGGCTAAAAGGTCATTCATTCCTCTTTAAAGTACATTGGATTTAAAAAGGGTTAATAGAATTGTAATCCTAAAATAACCCAAGCTTCCTTGGGAAAAAAAGAAAAAAGGATTAAATTTGCAATGATGACATTAAATAACTAAAAAGTGAAGTTAATAAATAGTTGTTAGTTACCAGGTGCATGTGAAAGGTATAAAGAGACACTTAAGAGACAACAATATTCTTCTGTAGAGGTGAATGACAAAGATGAACCTAAAATTACTCCCAGGTGCAACTTGGGTGAGGACAAGAGACAGAGATGGACAGGAGCACCTTGTGCCCAGGGTTGGGAGTTGGCAGAGCAGTTCCATCAGGGCAAAAGTGCTGGGACTCACCAGCTTCTCTGGCAACCCCTGATTCCTGCATGTGGACAAGGGGCTTACACTCCCATGGGCATCCATGGAGAGCAGTAGGATCTTGTAAGGGACTGACTTATAGGAACAATGCAAGAGGCTCCTGCAACAGAGAATGGTGTGATGGAGAGGGCTCTGCAGGTAACCAGGGCTGCTGGTGTCTGTGGTCCTGGGATGGAACAGAGCAATCCTGCGCTCTGAAGAGGAAATTCTGGAGGAGAGGTGGTGATGAAGGGCCTCTTCTGCTAGAAAAAGAACGGGGCTGCCAGCTGGGGGACAAGAAGCTGAAAGGAAACCTGTCTTATGAAATCCCCTGGAGATGGGAGCGTGAAGCTCAACCCCAGACACAGAATATTTACATGCAGAGGTGCTGACCTGTGGGGCTGATACCTGGCCATGTCAACAGGCAGGTGAAGAGGGGACCCCATGCCTAAGAAGAAATTGTCATGTGTGATAGAGTGGGAACAACTTATTTCGGGTGAAGGATATGCTGGTCCTAAGCATAAGAGGAGTAAGGGTGAGTAACTGTTACCACCTCAATGGGGTCTAACACATTGGGGGTGCTCCCTAAAATACCTTAGGGAAGGAGAGAGGACTAATCTCAAAACCTGGCTGCTTGTCAATGTTTACCTTCTCCTCCCCGCAGCAGGTTTCCCAAGTGTGTTTTTCTACACTGACACCTTCTAGTTGAGCTTTCCAAGAAAGATCTTCAGTTTATAGTGGGTACTCAGCAGGCACATTTGTCAGCTCAAGTGGCCTAACTTTTGTAAATTTGAGTGATAAATGACCCTTAAAAAGATAAACGCTGGGGCTTCAGCTTTGCCAGGAGCAGCAGTAGTCTTACTCTTTTCATTCACCAGAAGCAGGCAAGCTTTTTTTCCCCAGCTGTACTGCTTGTGCCCTTTCTGTGCACAGTGTGTAAAGAAAGTGCATACCAAAGACTCACTAAACAAGTCCACCCTTGCTCACTACTAAATGCCATTACCCTAAAGACATAGCCCAGTAAATACATAAGGAGGTCTGGCCAAACTTCCTTGGCACAGAACCAAGCCAAGGAAGAAGCAGAAGTGTCTCTAAATCAGTTTTACAGTTCCCTGGCTGGGGACTGACTTGTGCCAAATCATCAGTGTTTGCCAGCTGAGCAGCAGCTCTGGCCCATGGTCTTGCCAAGCAGTAGCCCCTGAAGAGGCCCTGAGGCTCAAAATCTTTGACAAGCTTATGTTTATGTTTTCTAGCTAATCCTACTGCAACAGAACATGCTTTCTAATGAGGCAGAGGGGGCCTCTCCTAAAAGGACATGATGGAGAACAAAGCTCAGAGAAGGATGAAAATCAGGAGTATGAATTCAAACTGCACAAAGAAAGTTGGGACCTACAAACTGGCACTATTCTTGCTGAATTGACTGTAAAGGGATAGAGGTGTTCTGTGGCATTACAATCTTCCTTTGTTATTAGCATATTGTTCATAAACAAACTTTATTTCAATACTTCAGGTTTTATTGTTCTTTTAAATAATATAATCATCTCCCTTGATAAATTCTTGGGGCCAGTCTCTGGTTTACAGTCATAAAAACCAAGATTGAAATTATTTTCTTCATTTTATGCTGCCTTTATTGGACAAATCTTAAGCAAGATGATACAAAAATCCCCTCTGTTTTGTCAGTTACTCTACCCCTTGGCACAGTTAGGGTGCTCTAATGGCTTGTTAGAAAGAATATGGGTTACTGTTGTCTAAATTAGTGCTAAACCACCTCCCAAAGGAAAAGGGGATGAGAGCAGGGTGTTCTTTCATTTGATTGCAGCCTGTCTCCTTGTGAATTAATCTGAACTAGCCCAGAGCTGCTTCTTGTGGCTGCCTCCACACCTGATGATTGCAGGGTCCTGTCTCTGGTTTGTTTTCTTTCCTTATCCCAACAGCTGGGGAAAACCATTTTGCTATCTTTTCTGAAATGGTGGTGGTGTTGATAATGGAAAAATACAGCCCACATCCCCCTTGGTTACTTAAGTGAGTTACATTACTGTGGAAAACCTCTCCCTTGCACTAGAGGCTAAGGGTCTTCAAACTCTTGCATTAACAGCTGTTGGGATGGTGTCCAACCCCTGCTCACATTCCAGGTTGTGTGCAGAAGCATCTGCCTCAGCTTCCTGCGCTGCCAAACCTCTGAGACACTATGAGACAGAAAAAATATACCTGAATTTAGAGTAGCTATTTAAAAAAAAAATCTGCAGAAAACAAAAGTAAGATAACCAAGAAATACACAAAGAGTGTCTCAGTAACCATGGATATACATAATGGTATAGCCCATGGACCCCAAGAGTTGCCAGTTCTTTCCCTCTTTTGAGATGTGTCCAATGTCTGAAGCCATACATTGCCACCTCCTCTGACCATCCTACAGTCTTCATGTTCCAGGCAAACATTGTTGCAAAAGTAAATTTCTCTTGCAATTGTAATTTTTCATCCTTTAAAGCTGCTTCCATTCCTGTTTTCCTATTTTTTTGAAAATGTTTTTTGTGTGGATAATCATGTATCTAAGCAACACCCTAACAGAAAAAAGCTTATGCCCTGTCATTTCAAATAGAGTGTTTCGAACATTACAATTCACACCTGCTTCTGCTGCTTATTGAAACTTACAGTTGCATTTCAGATGTCTGTGTAGACCCAAAGTTGAGCCTTTTTTTTTTTTTCTTTTTTTTGGCTGAACTGCAAGGGAAAAAGAATAATGGCATCCAAATTTGTTATGTTCTCAAGATATTATTGCCTTCGAAAGAATACTTGCACATGCACTGTCACTTCAGTGCCAGTACATCTCACAATACTTCTCCTTTCAGGCTAAGAAACAGCATCATCTGAATTTCACAAGTGATCTTGGGTGTATGTTGTCCTTCCCCACATAAGAAACCTGATAAAACAAGATGTCACTTGTGGGCTTTCTGAACTTTACAGATGGGGAAAGGCTGTTTGATGATTATGTCGCTGGCTTATCTTTTGAGTGGGTTAAACAATAGACTTCCAGCATATTTTTCTTCTGCCACTGGTGTTTGTGTAGGTAGGTGTTCAGAGAACATCTGCTTCTTGATAGCTGTCTCATCTCTTCTGCTTTACAAAGAGTTAGCCTATAAAGATGGACTGGTGGGATAAAAAGATGGTAAACATAAAAGCATCTTTTCCATTGTTTGGCTGGCTTTTTTTCCAGATCTCTGTACAAACTTCTACAGTTACAAGTTAATGAAAAAACTCTGATAAATCTACCTGGACTTCTTAATGGTTTAAATATGCCTTCATGAACCCCTTAGTTTAAAAAGCTCCAGCTGAAAGCAAAGAAGCAAATTGTCAAGTATCTATTTGCTTGGGCAGCTCTTCCAATTCATTCACCAAGGCACAAAGATTTTAAGTAACTATAACAGAAATACAGTGTTGCAGAAACACAGGATGACAGGACTGCTGACTAACCAGTTATTTCCCGAGGTCTACTTCAGCATTTAACTCTCCCTTCCTTAATATGCATTTCCTTTGACTGCTTTTAAATTTAACAATACTGGACAACTTCATCACATTACTAAGGTAATTTTGAGCTTTTGTTTTTATCTGAAATTTTCCTGGTCCTGACATCTCTGCCAATAGCCGTGTTTGTAAATCAAATCATTTTATCAAACAGCTTCTTTCTACCTCTCTCATGAAAATCACAATTTGGATTTAAGATCTTTACACCAAGTAGTTTCCCTCCATTTCCATCAGTCTTAAAGCAAACTTGACTCCATACACATCGAGCATGAGTGACACTGTATTTTTTGTCTGTCCTTGGGAGATAAATACATTGTTTGCACAATGCTCAGGCTGAGCAAAGAGATGACACAATATTCAGTAATGAATAACTGAAGAGATTTTATCTGGTTTTAACTGAAATTTACTGAATTCGTTTCTTACCCAGTTCTCACATGGGCAAATTTCCCCTATTTGCAATTTCTGCCGTGATTAAATTTGCCCGAGTAAGACTTGAGAATGAAAGGGAAACATTTGCTAAACATTTCTGAAGGCGAAGGAGCTGCAGTGGTACAAGCTCAGAAAGATTAAAATGCATTGAAGAATCACTGTGAGGCTACAATTGTTATCAAAGTATAACTGCTTTTTTCAACCCCTTGCTATAGATTTTTAAACACAAACAGTAGCAATGTCTCACCCACAATAAGTAATCCTGTAGGTTAACATCAAACCATTCAATTTCTTATCTTGTTCCACTCCAAAGCGTTAATTACTTGAAAAGGCTGCTAATGCTTTGCCTCATCTAATGCAATTAGATTTAACTTTCGTTCTACTTCTCATTTGATTCAAGAGAGATTGCACTGAACCCTTCCAGTGTCTAGGTGTACCAGCCAGTACCATCAACAGACCCACGGAGCTCGGGAAGATGTATTATACACAAGTGCTGGCAACAGCAGACCTACATGTGTTTTACAAACCTAGCATGCCAATAAAATAAGTAAGGCAGGACTTCCTAAAGCTCTGTACGCTGGTCTGCTATTGACTTCAGCAGATGTAGGTTATTGAGGAGATATTTGATTTGTCTGGATTGCTATACAATTGTCCCTTGGATTATAATTGTGTTTGTTACTAAAGTGTTTCTATTCACAGGATTTTTTATTGTCACGTCAAAGATTTAGCATGCTCGGAGAACTTTCACATTTCAAACGTTCACCAGCATGAACCCTAATTCTTTGTCCTTAACCACCTTCTCCCCAAATGCCCTCAGATATGCACTTGGTGCTGACATACTATGAAAACTGTCTCTTTTGATAAAGGTAAGCAAGGCATACACAGATCATGGTCACAGGTTATGTTTCCAAGAATATCAAGCTGTCTTCATTCTAAAAATTGCAGATGAAATGTTCCAAGTTGGTTTTCTGTTGCTCTAACCCTGATGCTACAGTGGCAGGAGGTAAAATTCTCATTGACTTCAATAGCTGCAAAGAAAAGATAACACTGCATTCATTAAAATAAAGAAATGACATTGTATTTTCCAGCTTAACACCGGGAATGGGTATTGTTACACGATGTTAATTGCTAACAGAACTATCCTATAATTGTTTTCACCTTCTCTCCACAATGAAGAGCAATTAAAGTTTACATAAAAACAAGACAGTGTGCTGGCAAAGATGACCCATCAGTGCAAGTGAGAAGAAATGATGAGGTGTGCATCATCTGTGTCAAACAGAAGACAATCAGAGAAGGAAGAGATAGTTAGACTGAAAAAGAAATGGGGATCAACAGCAGGATTAACACAGGGGAAGAGGGACAGGTGTGATGAGGAACAGAAGGAAACTTTACTTTTGACTTCTTTGGTAGTTATTAATGTAAAAGATTGCAAGGACATCAAACGAAAATTCAAAAATTAATCAAGCAAACAAATCATCAGTAGAGAATGGCATACTAATTAGGGGGGAGGCAGCTGAAGCTGGAGAAATTAAGAGTACCAGATAAAGGCAGGTGGGAGCACCAGATAAACTGTAAGAGAAGGAAAGGGGGAACATCCTCAGCAGTGCAAAGCTGGGGGAAGATTCTAGGGACCAGGCAGGCTCCATGAGAATATAGCCCAAAAGGTTTCAAGCAGGATTTGGATTTAAGAGCCTGCAGCAAACAGGGCAGCTGATAAGCCCGGTAATTATGATCCCCCACTGCTACTACAGGAGTGATAACTGGTTTACAGGGAGGTTGCTTAGTAATAGAGATGGACTGACTGGAGCCACGCGTGCCACCTCCATGGACAGAGAGCTGCCAGTGGTGTTTTGGCACACCAATGTTAGGTTTGCAGTCACATCTCCAAGCTCTTGTAAATGCACAGGGAACTAAAATACACATATTTGCTACCCAGCAGGACTAAGACTGAAGACCAAATGGAACGTTGTGCTAAGCAGCAGATATGTGCTCACTAAGCAGACACAGCTCCATCAATTCCCTGAGCTAGAGGGACGCTGAAGGCTGCAGAAATGGAGAATTCACAATTACAAACTGTGGCTGGTCTTCCGTTTCGAACCTGAACCAGCACACAGTAAGTCAGCATAAAATTTTCCCTGACTTCTGAGATGCTGGACCATATTTCATGTGATGCTGGGCAAATGCTTTATTCCCTGATGTTATAGACAGGCTCTGAGTTTTGGGTGACTGCTCTGAGATGCTGTGGCGTTTGACATCCAGTTTGGAGGCTCCAGGTTTCAGTGCTCCAGCTGAGCACCTCAAACTCCATGGTCACAGCAAAAAAAAAAGTGCAGTTTGGTTGTCCTTGACTTAACTTCTCCAGCAGTAAAACAACAATTAGATCTTCACTATACTGATGTTAGTGTTTTGAAACATTTGGTTTCATAGCTTCGGTTTAACAGTTAAGAAACCTCTGAAACACTTCGATTAAATCTGAGATGAAGTACTCTGTAGAAGTCACTCAGTTAAGATGACCAAAGCACAGTAATAGCTTCATTTTCTGTGGCTGGCATAACCCTACAGGAGCAGGCAAATCCTAAGCAGTACTGAGACTGATATAATATTTTTAAATTCTTGTTTTCTTTTAAAAAGGGCTTTATTTAAAGTTATGGGGTTTCTCTCTCCTGCCTTCTAGAATAAACCCCCCAGAAATTTAGGATCAAAATTGTTTCATCAAGACCCTTCAGCGGGAACACTTCAAGTCACCCATGCCATTACATGGATGTACTCCAAGTAAAGCTTCCTGTTGCTGCTCTCAAGTACGAGAAGACAAGCTGTGTTTTAGATTACTTTTCTGCTCGGAGCACCCAACCCATGCCCACGCACTTAAGAAATTCCTACCCGAAGAAGTTAATACTCCTATGCAGCTATGCCAAGTAGAAAACATTGCTATGGTGCCAGGTCTTCATCTGAGGAAAATCACTGTAAGATCACTTGTCTCCACAGAAGTATGCTGACCATTGACCTGCTGACCTCTGAGTCTTTTGCTCTCTGTTCTTTATCAAGACTACCTGAGTGAGAAAATAACTTTCAGAAATCGGCCGACACATTGATTAAAACATGACACTCACCTAAGGAATCCCATCTGCCTGAAACACACTCTCACGCTGGCTGCAGACCGTGTACAGGATGGCAAAGACAAATAACATGACACTGCAGCTTAATAATGCTGCTTGCTCTTCCAGCTCCTTTCTCATTTGGTTTTGTTTGATTATTTCTTAACTTTAAGAAGGTCAACTCTGGAGGCAAATTCCCCCTTATCTGAAGCCTCCCAAAAGTTGCCTGGACAAGCCTCAGGGAATTACAGAGTCCTGAGGAGCATAACACTGAATCTGATCAGGTCTGCACTCTGGTTTGCTGCTGCCTTTTGGTTGCATTGGCTGTATAAAGAGTGAGACTGCATTCACAGAGAGCAGAGAGCCAGAACCTCCGGTGGCCGCGGCTCAAATTCAAATCCTGAAATACAGCAATGAAGAAGACAGGACAAATGTATTTTGCCCTTAAAACCTTCAGATCATCTCAATTATTTGTGAAACTTCTTGCCAATTATCCTACGAAGTGCCTGCTCTCTCAGGCCCAGCCCCTGCCTCCCAGCAGGGCAGTCCAACACCTGACCATGAGCTTGCTGAGCTGTCCCAGCTGTATTTTGCACATCACTTCCATGAAACTATCACCTCCAGAACATCAAGACCGTCAGATTTTCCCACAAGTCTACACTAGAGAGACAGAGTATATTTTCGAATCGAGTAGTTACGGTGCTTAGATTGTGGGGCACAAGCAGAAACGAGGTGCTGGGTACGCTGGGTTCAGAGGACTCAGAGAGGAGGAGGTCTAACCCAGCTGACATCCTAAGCAAGGAAAGAACAGCTCCCAGAAGGCAGGGAGATGGCATAAAACACTGTATATTGTGTCTCTCATTTAAGAAAAGAGCAGAACATGCCCCATCCCTTTGTGTGGAGCTGTCAGTCCACAGGGATACTGAGTCATTTAACAGGATAACTCAGGGATAAGGAAAGGATGAGCATTCTTGCTCACTCCCACACACTGTGCCCTGAACACCTGTAGCCTTCACACAGCTGTACAGAGAGAGGATCCTGGTATATTTTCTTCCCAAGGGTCCTTCTCAAGCATACGTAACCCAGACATGTTCCATCCCAAAACAATCCACCCACAGTAAGCGTCCTTTAAAAAATATTATATTGAAAAATCACTTTAACATATCAGAGTGCTTATTTTGACCTCATTTTTTAATGCCTACTATGGATTTCTATAAATCAATTATATAATTTGATTTTTGAAACACATGTACTTACACATAACAAGCTGAAAATCCAAATTTGATAAATTGATGTCTAAACATGTTTTACTAGAAAGGCACGTAAGGTTTACTCTAACATTTAGGAGAGGAAAAAAATCTGGGTGCAGAGTTTAAAATCACAGACTGAGTCAGAAATCCAGAGCTTCAGGCATTCCAGAGCTGCCTGATGTGCTAAGCAGAATGAATCTGTGCTACTAGAATACGGGGAAAACTATTGATTATGCCGTACTCTGCAATATTTTACTAGGAAGAAAACTGGTCTGAGTTATGCTTTTGCTTTTAGTCTTTAGCAAAGTGCTGGGAACTATTAATGCATTTGCATTTAGCAAAGGAAGGAAAACATTCAACTGAAAAACAAAGGCTACTGTCACTTAGACCAAAGACTCAAGCATAAATTTCACCTACCTGTTCCTTGAAGAAATCAGAACAATAATAGTAGCCTACAAAAACATTACCTTTTGGAGTGCAAAATAATGACTGAATAGATGGTGTAGTCTGACAACAAACAATTGGAAATTAGACTGAGGAATTTTCTTACATGGCTGTTAAAATCTAGATGTGTCTCATAAAAATAGACTCATAATTTCATTATTCAAGCACAAACAATGCAATAATAGAACAATGAAAGTCCAGAGTGCTATCAAGAGGGTATTTTATAGGCTGTAAGCCACTTGCTTTGTGAGTTATTCAGGAAAATGCTTCAATATTAGACTTAGCATTTAATTTTAACTCTCGTCTCTTGAAGACCCCACACTAACATCTTTCTCACCCAGAGGATTTGATTGCATCTCAGTGTAATTAGGGAAGTGCAGAACTGCAGGCAAGGAAGCACCTAATGAAGGGGAGCCGCTTGGCTCCACAAAGGCCCTGCTCAAGAAGGGTGGATGGAGCAGCTTCCTCCAAGCCCAGCTATGCCTAACCCTTGTGTTTACAGAAGGATGAAGAACTGGAGTCTCCTTCCGTTCAGTTTACACAAACCCCAGGAAAACTTGCAGCCCTGTCCCTGGGTGACTGTATTTTGATGCCTACATATGAAGCAATTAGTAGTTTTATTAAAACTGTTGAGAGCAGAGTGAGGGCTTGAAAAGACACAGTGAGACTCCTGTAAGTAGGAATCCTCTACAGATAAGAAGCTGAGGTACCTGCAGTCATTTACCCTTGACAGACATTGTGTATACTTGCTGTTTGTTACGCAGCGAGTCAGAACGCTTTCCAACACGTCGCTAGGATAGTGGTGTGTTTAGCTGGAGTAATAAAGTTGCTTTGACACATGTAACTGATGAAGTTGTTGAGGAAAGCAAGCTGTTTTGACTCTGGATGTCTGGTAGTTCTTGGTGAGGTTGAGTCAAGACAGTGTTCTTGTCAATTAAGCATGACACAAAAGCAAGTCAAATTGCTCTGAACCAAGATAACAGGGTGTGTGAGCTGACAGTGGAATCAAAGGTACACCAGGTGGGCAGGTACATAAATGAGATGTCTGGGAGGGGAAAAATGGACCACAAAAGAACTGCTCCCTTAGGTGTCATTCTGGGATCTACTATTTGGTTTTTCCATGCTGGGACCATGAGCCAGACAGCTTTGCACATTTGACTAAAAGTGCAGTTTTGGGGTTTAGCAGGACAACTACTTAATTCACCGGCTTCTTTTGCTTTTTGCTGGGCAGAGCTGCCAATAATAACTGAATACAGCCGTGTGGTGAAAGAAACCTTGCCCATGGAGAGCAGCTGAGCTCACCACGGGCTCTGCCCCTCTACGAGCTGCAGCAGTTTGAAGAGGCATGCGGGGAGAAGCACTGAGCTGGGCGCAGCAGTTCATCTTCATCTGCAGGAGCTGTACATGCAGCTGGTAAAAGCTACGCCAGGATGGAGCACAACAGCCTTGGTATATTGGTACTCCAGGAGACACTATTCCTGATGGGCTGTGCAGCTTGGTACCCCCAGCACAGCGGCTCTGCCGTGGCCTTTGCTGTGCCCAGAGGCACGACAGCCTCGCTTTGAGCCACTTTCTGCTGCATCTCCTCACACAGAGCAAAGCTTTGCTCTGCTGCAGGTTCTCTGAACTCACACAGAGTACTGTAAGTAATCCAGGACTAAGTACTAGCAGGTAGAATGTGAAGAGAAGGTATCATTTGGGGAGTGCTTGCCATAATCTGGCCTCTGTTGCAGCTCAGGAAGAACAGTCTTTGGCCTCCATCTCACATGAGAGAGATGTGGGTATTATTGGCTACAGCCCTGGTGCCCTCGGCTGTGCTACAGGAATATGAGACACAATTCTTGGTTCAGGCATTTACACCTGTCAAGGCTGCTGAGTTACTCATTCCCCCTGCCCAGGTACAAATGACTGCAGATGGGACAATGAAGTGGAGGTGCAAACAAATGCAAATGAAGCAAAACACTTTACATTTCAATAATCTCAGAGAGGAGAAGCCTGAATTCATGAGGAAGTAATGTGTTTACACATCACCTGAAGATTTCTGTTTGCTACAGCATGTGTAAGGAAAGAGTGGGTTTGTTAATACCTTGGGTTTTTTTTGTCCGTCCATTCAGGTCAGTCAAAATGATCTCTTTTAAATGGATGTTACTGTGATGAAGGAAGCCTAATGCTTAATTAAAATGGTGTTTTAATGACTGGACTGTTGAATGTACTTGGAAAGCAAAAGTTAACAATTATTCAGTGCAAAAAGTAACAATACCTGAAAACATTGTTGTAGTCACCATCACGACTCTATTATACAGGTTAGTCACTATTGATAAAACATTGTCCGAACCTAGTGATCCGAAGTGCAATAATGAGCTGTGCATTTCTTCCTCTTTAATAAAGGGAAAACATGACATTTATACTCAGAAGCTCCAACACAACTGGCTTGTTACAAAACTTAAAAACTAGCAGGGGTAAGACCAGTAAGAACTTGTGTCCACAGGGACAGGATTTCTCAAGCACTAGCCCAAGAGCAGCAGATAGCCACAGCTTTACTTTGGATAAATCTCCCACAAAACAGTTCTTCATTATGCTTTTAGAGTAAAAAATGTGAGAGTAAAACCCAGTAATTTTAGAGCAAAAAAAAAAAAAAAAAAAAAAAAAAAAAAAAAAAAAAAAAAAAAAAAAATCCTCCTACTAAAACTCACCATTTACTTACAAAGTACCGCTCTTCCTAAGCACCTATGGGATCTCAACAACCGCAACCAGCGATGCACAGAGAACGTGCGCTACGCTACAGCTCGAAGGCGTACAGCTTCGCGCGGCTACCGTCTTTAATAACACACACATCCTAACTTTGCCAGCAGTTAAAGCCGATACCAAGTTCAGCGGCCGGGCACGGCGAAAGCCCGGCTCTCGCTCCGCATCTCCATCAGCCCGGCCGCCTGGCGGGCCCCCGCGCCGCCTCTCCCGGTACCCAGCCACTCGCCCGGCAGGCGCATCCCGGCGCGGCGAGGGGGCACCAGCCCCGCTCGCTCCTTCGGGCCGGCTGAGCGAAACCCAGCCGCCGGCAGCGCGGGTTTGATGGGGAGGGACGGGGCACCGACGGCGGGCGCTCCTGCGATAACCCGCGGGAGCCGGAGCGCTGCGGGGGTCGGAGCAGCGCCGGTCCCCGGCTCCGCGCAGCGGGACCGCGACTCGCCGGGGTGGAAGGGGAGGGGGGACACAGGGAGCCCCTCTGCAGCGAGGCCCCCGGTTGCCACAGCAACGCGGCAGCGCCTCTCCCCAAACTTTGGTCGCTATAACAACCGGGCCGCGACCGCGGCATCCCCCGGGCGGGCCGGCGGGTCTCCGCAGCGGGGCCGTCGGGGCGTCGCTCACCTATGGTGGAGACGACGGTGCCCACGAAGTAGAAGGCGCCGGGGAAGTCCCAGCGGGGCCGCAGGGCATCGACACGGATGCCCGCGGCCATGGCAGCCTCGTAGCTCCGCAGGAAGGCGCGCAGCTCCGGCAGGCTGATGTTGAAGATGCGGCTGAAGTTATGGAGGGTCCGGTTCCAGCGGAGCTGCGCCGCCGCCTCCGACGGGCTCTCGAGGGCCGAGAAGACGGTGGCGCCGGCGCTCAGGTACGCCGCGATGAGGGCGGCCAGCAGCAGGAACCTCCCGTTGTCCTCGTTGAGGGGCGCCAGGCGCCGCCGGCGGCAGGAGCCCGCCGCCCCCCGCGGGGGCATCATCCGGTGCGCGGCGCGGCGGGCGC
>VWZG01005119.1:217133-238517 GCA_013396735.1 Grallaria varia
CCGGGGGTGGGATGGGGCGGGACGGGGCCGCCCTGCCCTGCGCTGCCCGGCCCTGCGCTGCCCGGCGCTGCCCTGCCCTGCCCGGCCCTGCCCTGCCCTGCCCGCCGCTCCCCAATTCTCCGCTGCCACCGGGGCACCGATCCCCCGAGCGCGCCCGGGAAGGGGGGCGAGGCAGACGCGGCCGCTCCTCGCCGGGTGCGCGATGCGCCTTTGCCGCTGCGGGGGTTCTTTGGCTTCACATCCATCCCTGCGTGCCCGGTGCCAAGAGGGGTGTTTTTGAGGGAGTTGGTGTCGGTCGGCGGAGCGCTAATTAATTAATTCCAGCCATTTCTAGGGGTGCGAATCGTTGTTTGTGATCTGACTCCAGGTTTTGGACCGCACGAAGTTGGACCCAAGAAAATGATCAGTTTTGGGTTGGGTGCCAAATGCCCATTCAATCTTAGCTAGTGTCTAAAAGGTGATTTCCCTCCCCCCGGCCCCCTTCCCTCCCAAATCTGCTGGATTGTGTCTTCACTGTTTGCCTTGGAACAAACACTATAACCTTTCTTATCTGTTATGCTGCAGTAGAAACTGCAGTCCTTTCCTGATAGACTCGAAGTAAATAATTACATTCGTATTTTTTAAATAAAATGAGCTAAAATATTGCAGAGAGGATGGGAGTGATGCCAGTCCTGCAAACGTGTGTGTAGGGGTTGATAACACGTGTAGGAAAGATCTGGGCTTGGAGGAGCAAATGCAGCCCATTATTTACAGTTGCCAGTGTCAGTCTCGCCGGGATGGGAGCTTGTGTCCTGGTTTATGGCTTTTTTAAGCCTGGCTTCTATTTTTTTGTTAATACAGGAAAATATTTGCTGCCTTTAGGTAGCTATTTGATGTCTTTTAGCAAAAGGCTATTTACCGTCACCAAGACTTCTCCAAAGCTTTTTCTTCACACATTTATTTCTTATTTTGGATCTGAGAGATTTTGCTTTGCCATGAGATTTCACATCGCTGGCAGTTATCTCTTGGCCACATCTGTAGTGGGAGAATTTCCTCCCTTTCTAACAGAGCATTTATACTTGTCAGGTGAAGAAAATAGCTTGGGTTTAGAACTATGCCACAGATGAAATGCAAATACTTAGTTTACAAAATACTTGAATACCATGTTTTGATAGCCACTTTTAAAGTTTAAACTGCATTTTGCCACTATTGCTTTTGCACTGAAACATTTTATTCAGTAGAAGCGAAAGTATTTAGAAGTATCAAAGAAGATTTCCAATCTCCTGTTGTGCTCCAAGACAAACCCATGCCACATGCAACCCTTCAGAAAAACAGTGACTCCCATATCAAAGTGTTAGTTGTGTCCCATTATAAATCCTAAAACTAAGTAAAAATAAAATAATTTAACCAATAAATCACAAACCCAATAGCTGAGGGAAATAATCATAAATCTCAAAGGCAAAAGAAGCAGGAAAAAAACCCACCTGTGAAAGTACATCTGACCTAATCAAAAACCCATGGAAATGAGTGGACAGTCTCCCATAGATCATCAAGGGCTTAATATAATAGGTCAGATACGGACCATTTAATGTCAATGTCTACAGTTAGAAATAATTTCCATTGTGTGAGAGGATGTAAAACTGAGCTATTTTACCTGAATATGCAGGAATTTTGTTGCTGCAGATGGGTATTGGGGTTTGGATTCCTGGTATTTTTGCGTTTGCAGGGGAAATAAGACCTTTTTTTGGTTGGTTGAGTTTTTGTTGTTGGGATTTTTTTTATTTTTTCCTGTTGGAAACATTGAATACTGAGGATCTGGTTTTCTGGAGCCTTCAGCAATTTCACCTAGTGTGAGAAGTCGATGTTTTTCGTGAGAAGCCAGTTAGCAAAGTTTGTGTAACTCATATTCTCACTGTGCTGTGCATTGTCCCCCCTTGGGTGATGGCTGGGCCAAAGACAGGGACTGAAAAATTGACTATTTTTTGAGGTGACAGGACTGAATCTTTTCCAAACTGTGGAAGCTGACTGATTCTGGGGTCTGCGGTGGCCTCTCTGGAGATGTCCTGCCTGGGAAAGGATGATACCGGTGGGATGCTGATTAGCTTGAGAAATCACATAAGAGATATGAAAGCATACCAGTAACTTTCCATGAAGAAAAAAAACAAAACTAAGCTGAAGCAGCAAGGAACGTGGTTTAGCTGCTTCAGCATGGACAAGACAATATTTCAAGCATCACCGAATCATGGTTTCTAAGAATTCGAGCTGTTGACAGATTTTCAAAATGTTTTGACAACTCATTTCACTAAATTTTTTTTACTTGGAGTCTTGGAAACTTGTCACCATTTTGCAAAAATACTTCAGATTTTTTTGGTTATAAAGCTAGGGGGAAAAGTCTATTTTTTTCATTAAAGTCCCATTGAAAATATATGGTCCTTTCCAAAGTAACTAACTCCTGGAAAAGCTCCATTAGCTGGATGCAAATCCTCCACAGCTACAGGACTGTGACTGGAAGGCAGGTTATGGTTTTGGTTGCTCTGATCCAGATACCAGAGTTAGTCTGAGGAAACATCCTGAAGCTGCTGCTGCTGCTGCGTCCCTGCTTGGGCAACACTCTTAAAGGTAGTTCTATGGTTAAATGAATGATGCTTTTATAAATATTATTGATTAATTGAATCAAATCTTGAGGGAATTGAGGAAAACCTCACTGTCCTTTTACCTAGGATTTTTTTAAAAACTGTTGGTCAACTGTAAATAGGGTTTGATGCTAAAATTGGACCCCTGCTCTGTGGGTGTATTGTGTGCATGACACCAGCCATTATGTTTGTCAGGATGCCATGTTTGTGAATTATTTTAATAATCAAATAGTGATGTTTACATTATTAATTTGGTTGTTCAGAGTGACGTTCGTGCAAAGAAACGAGATGCATTACTTAAATGTTTAATTAAGCCGTTGTCTGAAAGTAGGTCATAATTTTAACACCACATATCATTATTGAAAAATAAAGTTTAATATGGTATTTTAAATCTTAAACAGCCCAGTTACTGCAATTCCTTTCAGGGGAACTTTTTTTTTTTGGGGGGGGGTAAAATCCTTAAATGCTCAACTATGGTTTGGCTGTGTGACTTACAAGTGAGTTAGCAAGACCACCTTTTCCATTCTCAGGGACACCAAGACCTCCAGAGCTGTATTCTTGGTTCGCACATACAAGACGCCGCTGACTTTGCAGTAAATATCTGCTGAGGAAAAAAAAAAATCAAGTACATGATTTAGGAGCTTTTTACCACTATATTGCCATGGAAATGTCTCAAGGAGTTACTTGGAAGTGTCTTATGCAATTTGAATGTAAACATGCTGTACAATTCCTGACCTGAAATGTACGACTCGTTTGGAGTAGCTGGACATATTTTGTACCTTGACAGTGATCAAAGACAAATAGATTTGTAACTGTTGTTGCAGCTGCAATTAATGTGCAGATGTTCACATGGTGCTCTTTATACAGCTCAATATCAGCCGTATAAATTACTTTTTGTCTGTAATATGTGGCAAGGAAATTACTTTTCAGTGAGTGGCCTCATGGTTAGCCTGAGTGCTCCTTAGCATAAGGACAGAGTGGGACAGTGTAAAGTATCCTAACTGCAAAGTATTAGGGGGAGAGTGTGTGTTTTCATGGATCCTTAGATCTTACTAATGCCTCCTCACCCTCTCAGGGTACTGTTGTAGATTTTGAAGCAGAAGACTAGTCCTGTCTCCCAAATGGGCTTTTGTTTTCTTGTGTCTCCTCTCTGTATCAGGGTGACCTTCTGGGGAGGGGAAAGAGAAAGCAGGCAGGTTTGTAACTGGGCTTGAAGCCGTGAGTTGCCTGTTGCAGACAGCTGGGTTGAAAACCAAGATTCCTCATGGGTTGACAAGCAGGTGGTCCATCTGGAGTCTTGGGATGAAACTGTTATGAGGTAGCTGGGCTGTGTAAGCCTAATTGCTCTGTCAGTAGCACTCTGGCTTTCATGAGTGCAGAGCTGAAGAAGCTGATGAGAGAAACTCGAGAATCCTTTGGGAACCATATCTTGTACTCCCAAACTCAAAATAAGTCAGGGTGAGAGGCAGAAGTCTGCCATGTGCAGCTTTTGATTTGCTGGTTCTCACTTCTAGAGGATGCTCATCTGTATTGAAACAGGAGTACTGTTAACCTAAGAGGTGGTTTTACTAGGAGAATATTTCTGCAGGTTTAAAAGAAACAGGAAACAATTGCTGTTTAAATCAGAGATTCCTGCATTCTTCCTGCTAATTCATGAATAGTTATGAAATGTCTTTTTTTTAAAAAACTTTTCCTGAGGCCCAGTCGTCTAACTGCACTTTCTCACTTTCACCACTCTCACTGAGAAAATGATCTAATTAGCACTGGCAATTACATTCAATTTAAATGTGATGAATAGCCAATTTCAAAAGGCCTGATCCTGTATAATGCTCTGAGTGTCCTGATCACATTAGTGTGTTCTCACTTGCCTGTAATGTCAACAGAAGCTGGAGGCACCCTGCATCTTGTGCAAGTAGTTCTGTATTCAGATGACTTCCTCTCAGTCTTTGGTGGTATGAAATTCTGTATTTTATGGGAAAACCATCCACTCTGGTAGCTTATGTTCTTCCTGCATTAGTTTTGCTAATTTGTTTTCTATTCTTGCTTTGCGCAGGGAAATCTCAGTCAGTGCCTTGGCATGCAAAGGCTTTTTCATACATTTTAATAATGGAAAGCTACTATTCTTCAGCTCAAGGAGATGCTGCTCTGTAATATTCCTGAGACCCTACAAAGGATGCATTTCTGAATGCACAACCCACTGTTGAGTTCATGCAGACTATTTGGCAATAAACCAGTTACCTTCTTAGGTTTTTTTGGTTCTCACCTTGTTCAGGATAACAGGAACCTGGCTTTTCAGAAGGGTTCAGCATTCTTCAGCTCGCCAAGTGAACAGCTGAATTTTTGAAAGGACTGAGTGGCCAGTTAGGCAGTTCTGCAACCTGTCATTTCTATTGGCAAGAATTTGGAGGAAAGAGAGCAACCTCTTTGTAAATCTCTCTGTTGAGGTGAGAGAGGTGGCCCTGTGTTCTGTGGCTGAGGTTTACAGTGCAGAGGGGAGGGATGAACAGAAAGATGCATGGATGGATGGATGCAGAAACCTACAGAATGGGATTGGTGCAGCTCCTGAGAAATCTGCATCCTCTGAGTCCATGCATGCCTGTGTACTGATGAGCTGCAGGGAGCTTGCCAGGAAGGGAATTAATTTTAGAGTGTGATTTGGAAAATGATTCAGTTTAAAAATTGCTATTTTTGATGGGCTACTTTCAGCTGGGATCCAGTCCCCAGCATGTTCCCAGCAGCACTTGCCTTGCTGCAGCAGAGCGTGGTGGAGAGTGGAGGAGGAGGAGGACTGTCTGTCTGGGAGCCCAGAGTCCTGGATCTCGTGATGCTGTTGAGAAAACAATTACGGGGATGGGCTCTCTTTACATTTCATGTCCCTTCCTACATTTGGCAGGTGGGTGGTTTAACCTAGCTGGCTTGATGGACATGGCAAAGGTAACTCTCTCACCCTCTCTGGGGGTTCACTGTGCTCAGGGGAAGGTGCAGGCATGTGGATATGGAAATGGGGCTGCTGGGCAGACAAAATTTCAAGACAGAAAAGCCTACTTTATCCTGTTTACATAAAAGCCAAGGACAGCTTGAGGAATTCATCAAACAAAGTTGTGAAACAGCAAACACTTTTCTCATGCCATCTGAAGATGTACTGTACATATTTTACAGACTCTGTGGCTGCAGCTGCTAGAAATCTCTCCGGTCAGTGGCATTGAAATGAAACCTGCTAAGCTGACACTCACTCCATCAGGATGAGGCTTCACAGAAGTTCAGGGCAGGCAGCCTTTGATCACAGCACTGAAGAAAATATTGACAAACTCAGACAAAATATTGACAGACCTGCCTGATTCGCTTTCTAGGGTGAGAAGCTTCAGAAGGCGATCCTGTGCTGATTTCACCTTTCACTTATCAACAGACAGGTCAAAATGTCCTTTCTGCCCTGGATTTGTCCATCTTGTTTCTTTCAGAAACAAGATGCTGGTGGTGCTGGCTGGTGGTCCTCTGAGGCCATTTACCCTGCTAAGCTTTTCATAAACAGGTTCCACTTGTGACTAGGCAAGTTGATTCTCAAGCTCATGTGGAGTCGAAATGTATGGCTGAAAACCGTGCTCGGGTTCCCATGCAGGTGTCAGGACTGTTCACTGGTGATAGTTTTTGGGAGCATCAGCATTCATCACAAATGTATTGGGACATGACCCAAGGCTCCTGGGAGTGTCTAGCTGGTGTGTTTCCCAGGCAGTGGACCAGATGAGATGCGTGTGTGAGCGTGTGCATGTGGATAAAAACCAAATAATAATAATAATAATAACAACTAAAGAAAAAAAAAAAGAGAGCCTACAGTTGGTTGATCATCGGTGTATCCATCCAAAGTATGGCAATATTGTGTTGAGTGACCAGCTTTACACAAGGTCTCATTTTCATCCCCTCCTCTCTCTTTTGTCATACATTTCTGAGAAGTGGATGTGCGGATCATTTTCCAAGTTGCTTCCCTGCTCCTGTTCACCTTGTGACACGCAGCAGGTGAGTAACCCAATGTCAGGCTGTATGGGAAGGCTCTGAGATCCAGAAAGAAGTTTCCTGATGCAGCGAAGGAATGTCAGCCCCTCACTGGCTGATGGTAAAGGGGGCATAGCAAGGCACTGCTTGGTTATTACTTCCTGTGGGGAATATTTGTGTGTGAAGAGACATTATGGTACATTCTGTATCAGAGTATGAGGCACATACAAGGAAAGCAACATCACCTTTAAAGCAAATTCTAAGCTTCTGCTAGGAAGCAGAAGGTGAAGAGAGTGGGATGGTGAGATGGGCTTCCTTTTACAGCTGTCCATTCTTGCTTCTAATGTTCTGAGCAAACAGGGAAATATATAAGACTTCTAAAAAATTAAGATTTAATTTGCTATGTAGAGTGTTTTAAAGGACCTTTCTTTCCAGATTAACGTTTTCTGTTATTTATAGCCACATAAAAAGTGTTTTATCTGTAATACCAATGCATTGTTTGTGCATATTTTGACAGAAAGGCAACTGATGTGCCACTAAGCATGCAAAAATGTGCCAGAGAAAACATTCAGGACCAGAGTAATTTTCATCTCTGGTCTTCTTAGCCTGCAAATGAACTTCAGCCTCCCTTTTTCCTATTTTTTGAGATAGCTGCTGCCCTTATTCACCTAGGTACTAGGGGGAAATGGAATGAAGAAGTTTGGCAGCATTTTGCAGTCATTTCACAAATGAGCAGTCAAAGGGGTGGAAAGGGAAAGCGATTAAACTTCTTGCAGGGGTTTTAATCTGTTGTAGGTGTACTGTGACCAGTGCTGTCACTTTGGTTTGACACTGGGGTATGATTAAGCTCTTAACAAGCACTTATCTAGTGAAAATGCATCAGTGGGAACATAAAAAAATAAAAATGCACAATGAAGAACATATGATATTGAAACTGAGCTACATGATATGCTTCAGGTAAGTAAGAGCTTAGGTAAGGAATGAAGCGAACATCAAAGAATAGTGGGATGACAAATGCCTAAGAGCGGACACTTCAGAAGCAGAGTAAATAATGGTATCTCCGAGACCACGCTGTGCCTGAGAGATCACCTCTGGAGCTCTGCATCTGTGAGAAGTGCAGGAGGCAGGGATGGAGAATAGAAAGAAACATAGACTTCTTTTAAAAGGTTTCTGAAAGCTCAGGCTTAGAGTCCTCTCTGACCATTTCCTCTCATCTGCACAGCCTCCTTGCTGACCCTTCAGGTTCGTTGACTTCCAGTTAAGTGAGATAGTCAGTGTGGTTTGGCACAGAGATTGGAAAGTTTTCAAGTGTCGCTTGCCAAACCATATTTTAATTTTCTAAATGAGAAGTTCAGTGTGCTAATAGATGTTTTGGAGATATGAGATCTTATCCCTTGTGAAAGAAATTGGGCAGCTGAGTGTTGTGTCCCCCTGGCTGGCAGGGGCTGCTGGCTTCCCTTGGACTCTCAGCTGTATCTCAAGATGGAGCCATTCCCATTTTGCAGTGACTCTGTGTCAGGTTCAGCCCATGAACCATCCGCTGCCACCATGCTGGCAGCTCCTGACTGCTGGTGTTAACAGCCAGCTTGTCTGATTCAGGCTTAGAAAATATGGCATTTCTCACCAGTTTGATATTACAACACCTCGGCCCAATAATTTCTCTTCCAGTTGCCTTACTTACCCTACTGACCTTGGTCCTGTGTCTTTCATTAGTCTGAGAAGTATTCCAGAGTAGAATGTCTTTTGCTCTAGTGCACTACCATAGCTGCATTGGAGATGCAGTGAAATCATGGCAAGCTTCCCAACATCCACGAAGGAAATAGAGGAGAATCCTGCTGGTGTGAGAACCGTTGTACTGGGGAGACCTTGTCATGCTGATAATGATGTAAGGGTGAAATACTCTGCTGTGAAAAAGATGCCTTCTAGCAAGCAGTCTTCATTGCTGTCCAAATGCCAGCATGGCTTATTATTTTGTAATGAAATGAAATGTATTTGTGCTCTCTAAAGTTGACTGTGTTGATTTAATTTGTGTTTTATGATCAAGATCCTAGATTTCATATCTTTTATGTTTTATAAGTAGTGAGCAGGGATTTAGCTGCGTGAGAGCCATTAATATCAATACAGCTAAGTCCCCATGCATTTCTTTAAAGACTACTTTATACATAACAATATGGAATTTCACCTCTGTATTTCTCTCAGTCTCTCCAGGAAAAAAAGAGTGGTAGCTAATCTGAAGGCAAGCACACATTTTATTATTGCTCTCAAAGCAGTAAGCATTTTTAGTACTCTGATTTTTTTCCTGCTGACAAACAGGCAGTGCATAACATAGAAACAAAATAGCTGCCTTTTTTTTTTTTTTTTTTTTTTTTTTGAGGCTGTACTGGGAAAAGCAACAGAATGATCTCAAACAGGAAATCACAGATTATTATTTATTTAATGTGATTTCAGTGTGCTGCCTTCAGAGCTTTTTGCTTATAGAACTGGAATGCACTAATTTAGGGAGATACTTCTCCAGTGTGAAATATTATTAGAAAAGAAATATTCACTTTTCTAGAGGAAATATTCTGGATCTGCTTCCTTCCTCATGAGTAAAAATGATCCAAATACTGTTGAGAATGGGAACAGGGGGGGAAAAAAGGCATGCTTTCCAAGAAAAAGATGTTAATTTCACTCTTTTTTTTGTCCCTAAAAACCATGTTTCTGCCTTTCATCCCAACCACTAAATTTGTCTCTCTGTACTAAAAGACAATTGCCACATCTTAAACACTTGTTCATCCAGGAGAATGGAACAATCTGGGATGATCCTAGATCATTCTGAGTATTTTCCAGTGGAAGGAAAGGTCTCTCTGCACCCACTGAGGACTGTTGTTGGATCTTGGTCATGATGAGATGTTCTATTTGAGCTCAGCCTGGTGAGAACTCTTGCCAGAACAGGGTCTGTGCCAGCTGGCTGTACCCACAGCACCCTGTGCACTTTGTAGGGCATATCTGTGGGATCACACCTGTATCGTGCTTACCCTCAAGTAAGGAAACATTATATTTGTCAGAGTTTAGTCTTCCTAAAATTTGGCTGTCCTAATCTAGCTTGTGATTCAGATAAACAAAATTCAGGTTATTCCAATGGTACTTCCCAAGGGTGGGCTCATGGTGGCCCAATCACAATTTTTGCCTGCTTTGGGATTGCAAAACATTCCTTTGACTCTGAACTGAGTATGTTCCATTCCATGGCAAGTATGGAGTGTCTCTGGAGCTGTGCATTTCTGGTCAGGAAGAAGACAGTGCAGTACACTGCACTGTCAATGGTATTGTTGTGCATTAGTCCCATGAAGAAGAAGAAAATTCTCTCATCTGTGATCAAGTACTGAAGTTTAAAGGGGCCACTGCAATAAAACAAAATGTCAATCATCACCTTAATGTAGTATGTGGAGGCTTGTGCTGTGGGATTCACCCTAACAACAAATCTATAAATCAGATGGAAATGACTGAGGAGATGAGTGCCTGGATTGTATCAGCTGAGTATTGAATAATTATGCACTGCCAGTGTGTATGCCCAGCTCTGTCTCTCTCATACACTCGCACATACACACACTGTAAGTGTATAGCTGAGGATGTAGCTCAGGAGTTCATTATTTGACAGTTGTAGGACTTAAGAATCCTACAGACTGCCTGACTTTAGGATATTACTTCTAGGCTACATCATATTTACAGAGTCATAGAATTGGTCAGGATGGAAGGGATCACAGTGGATCATCTGGTCCAACCTCCCTGCTCATGCAGGGTCATCCCAGAGCACATGGCACAGGATGGTGTCCAGAGGGTTCCTGAACATCCCCAGTGAGGAAGAGTCCACAGCCTCTCTGAGTAACCTCTTTCAGCCTGTGGTCACTCACACAGTAAGGAAGTTCTTCCTTGTGTTCAGGTGGAACTATCATTAAGGCAAAAATACCCATCGTGTGGCACAACAGCTACTGCAGATTAGCTCCCATGACCACCTTTTCAACCTTTTTAGGAAAGCAGTGCAAATTTTTGTGCTTTCAAATGCTTACAGCTCATTCTGTCGGAATAAGACAAAAAAGGTAGAAAAGGCCAGGCCTTGAGATTGTGTCTATATATGAATCAGAGGAATGAAGATCAGGGAAAGAAATGGTATGTTTAAACTAAAGAATAATGCTGGCCCAAAAGCAGAGGAGTGTGTATTGCCTATGAATACACTGAGAGTGAATACTTGAGGGTGTTCCTAGCTATTAAAATAAACATGTTTCTAAGCAGTGTTCCAGTAGGAAGAAAGAGAGCAAAAAGCTCAACTGCCTGTAAGGTGGAATCTGAAGTGTATTATGTAAATTGATGCCTGCAATAGCAGAAAACTGAATTTAATGGCAAAAGGGCTCCAAAACATCATCAGATATTTTAAGCTGGATAACATACAGAGCTTAGTCATACATGGTATTTCTTCCTGATCACTACTAAAATCGGTGTCATATTTTTACACTCTTTTCATGGCAATATTGACTTTTAGGAGTCAAGCAACTATTGTAAGTTGGCTGGGGAATGCATTTAGGAAGAAAGGCTAGGGATGCTATTGCTACAACATCATTATCAGTGAGAAGAAAAAAATAGTTACGTCTGTTATATTTTACCAACATGAAAGCTCCTCAAGGTCTTTGCCATTCAGAACCCAGCAGGATTTTTCTGACTGAGGAGGAGAAAGAGAAATGTTTACTAAAAGACAGATTGCAAACATCAAGCTGCTGGTTCCGTAATTGATCTTTTACACTGAGAATATCCAGAAGATCTATACTTATGGTTAGACTTATTTGGAAAGCCAGTAAAATACGGTCTGCTGAGAACTGCTTCTTATTAAGCCTGCAACCCAGGGATTTTTTCAAACACAGCAATTGCCTTGGATGTTCATTTCAAGGCAGTCACTGCACTGTACATTTAAAGCAATGATTTGTCTTTCAGACCCACAGGAGGTTTGAGGTTTTTTTTCCTTGCTTGATTAAGAAGCATAAACATTTGACAAAGGAGAAAAAAAGGGCGATTGGATAAGTTTTTGCTAAATGCCACACTCTAGCTCCTTGCTGAACAAAGAGAGGCAAAACAATGATAAAAAATAGGCACCTCTGTTTAGAAGTCTGGAAGGTAGGTGCAAATGTTCTTGAGTGGGGAGGCTGTCACATTCAGTCCATGGGGCTGCACTTAGTTCAGTGAAATGTGACGGGAAAGCCCAGAAATGGGGGAACAATGGCCACATGCCGTAATTGTTGGCTGAACAACCCTACTGTCATTTTTAGGAGATGCACTTCTGCACTTTGTCATATTGACCTTTAGTTTCCTATCACTGCAGATTGATCTCCTCTAGTGTGCTTTGTTCCCAGCCTCTTTAATCAGTATTTTCTTGATGAGAAGATAACTAGTAATTAGAAGATTAATTTCTCCTAGAAAGAAACTCGAGTCTTTTTGAATCACCCCTTCAGTTGCTGCTACTGAGAGATTCAGACATGGAAAAGAGATTGAATGTTCACTGCCATGCTTTCTGCCTGGTAACATGAAATTACATCCACATCTCCTAAGCTCCTATCTAGTATTTATGCACAGACTTATCATCTTCTGCGCAGCAGCAGCAAAGCTTTGCTGGAAAAGCAAAGAGGATGAACAACCCCGTGGTGTACATTTGCCTGTTCCATCACTTCCAGAAGTCTCGAATTCTCTGCAATAAAGCACATCTCGCAATCATTTCCCAACAGAGGTGTGATAGCTATAAGCTATGGATTATGGCCTTCAGCATCATCAATATAATTGAGAACAATATTGTGACACTGGAAACTCAATCAAACATCACCTTTTACATTAATTGTTGCAGGGTTTATACCTTAGCAGTCTGAAAGGAAGCAATCATCCTGGATTCATGAAAACATCTCAAACATAAAAGACACGAAGTAATGATTGTTTTCCCTCATCCTCTAAGAAAGAAGATAATTGAAAAGAAAATAAATAAAGACACTGGTGGAAGAAAAAGTATAGGTGGGGCCATAGGTTCTTCGTAAGAAATTCTGCCTGCTTACATCTGCACAGTGCACTAGCAGTTCAGCAATTTCTCAAAGGCAAGAGGGTTGCTTTCACAGCAGTTTCTGATGCATCTTCTGGGGGACCTGCGGCTAAGAATTGCTCAGCTGTGATTTGTTATTCTGCTTCTCGCCTGTTTCCACACATGCAATAAAAACTCCTGTAGCCTCTTCTTTTTGAACACAGCTGGCTAAAGGCAAGGATCCCCAGGGAAATCTAAAGCAAAGTCGTGTTCTTGTTTTATGATGACAGTTAACTTTGAATTTAAAAACAAATAAAAAATTTCTAACTCAGCCCAAAACGGTACTGACTTTTCGGATTAAAATTTCCGAGTTGAATAATCTGAATTTTGATATCCTCCCTTATGTGTTCATAAAACAATATTGTCCCAAATGGCTAGTGATGCAGTGCTTTCTCAGTCCTGTCGAATAAATCTATTTTAAGTCAATCCCCAGTAAAAGAGTTTGAAAAGCTACTCTTGGTACTGGCATTATTTGCAACACTAAAAGTCTGCCAAATTTCAGGCTTCATCCTGAAAACATTGGGACGTCAGTCCCTTATCCTGCAAAGCCTTTCATCACAGGCTTAATTTTAAAACACATGAACAATTCCTAGTGAAACCTGCAGAGTAAGTCATCCTCAACAGCTCCAGTCAAGCACACCCGTCCGCCCAGACCAGAATGGTTGGTTTGTGTGTTGTTCAGAGCACAGCACTGTGAAAAACCATCCACCAGCAGAAGGTGTCCGAGGAGCTGTTTGCTCTGGTGCTCCATGGAGGTGAGTGGGGCAGGGAAGTGGGGACTAACTATAGCAAGCAATGGCATTTGGGAAGGGTGGGAGGCTTGCCTTCATGCCTTAAAATTTATATTTTTCTTCATCCCAAAGATTTGTTTGGCTTGAAGTTTGCCTTGGTCTGGGAGTGTGTTCAGGCCAAACACAATGTCAGGCTCTCAGAGGCTTTCTGGGTTTCTGCTTGGTTTTTGTGGGAGGTGTCAGGGTTTTCAGTTCCCCTACAGACCTCTGCCCAGCGAGGGAAAAGCTGCGGAGGCAGAGGATGGAATGGCACAGTGTTGTTCAGCCCTCAGGGATGTAAATGGGTGCTGGTGAAGGAGGATCTTCTGCTACAGCCTAGAAGGTGGTACAGATATCACTTCACTGCACTGAGTGCTTTTAATCTGATGGAACCTTCTTTATTCAAATGAGAACACTCTCAGGCTACATCAGGAGTGAAAATCTTCAATAGAAATGTATCTGTCTGTAATTAGCATTAGATTTGACAAGCTTGCCCTCGTTACTACTTTGGCTGTGCAATGATATCTTTCATTGCTTGTTGGGGAAGAAAACCAGGTAGGTCATCACCTGTAGGCATTAATTGTTCTGTAGAAAGGGAGAGTTTGAGATGACAGGTGCACAGGAGATAAGTGGATAGTATGGCCCTGTGTTGACAGAAGCTGTTACTGGCATGGAAAAAGTCTAATTTCAATCTCACTATAAAACACAAAGCCAATAACTTAGTGAATAGAGAAACTCACACTGGTCACACTCATCTGAGCCTTAGAAACATGAAGAGGGCTCTGACTCAGATGGGTTGGAGGTAGGTCAAGGTGAAACCATCTGGCTCACAGCACATGAAGCAGTGACTGACAGTTCGTGGGTTGGTGGACAGCTTATTTCAGGCCAGGGAATGCGGTGCTGTGCATGAGATGTCCTCTGGCTGTAGGAATACAATAAGGGACTGTGGAGTGGAGATCGGCTTGTGCAGCGAAAGCCTTAATGTTGAGGAGCTCCGAATGTGGCTCACCAGGAATGTTCTGTAAGAACCTAAAATATGGTGGGGCTCTTTGTTCTGTTTTGTTGTGTTCTGTTTTGTGAGAGCTTACTGCTGCTTTTAGTGGCCTTCCAGAGATAAGCTCTCAGCTACTGTGGAGTGCATTTACAGTGCTGGCTGTGTGAAGTGATTTCTGATGGAACAGTCTGTCTGTATTTTCAGTTTCTGCATTTGTCTTGGTTTGAACAAATGGGAAGGAAATAGTTAACAGTTTAACTTAGCAGATAATACTTTTTACAGCTACTGAACTCATTAAAAATGGTTTTCTGTGCTTGGCACCTTTATGCCTTTGAGAATTCTGCTTGTGTACAGAAAAGAAGTAATTTTGCTCCCAGTATAGGCAGTGACACAGGAGTCCTGTTTTTGTCCAAGGTCTCGCTTTGAAATCTTACTTCTGTTCTTTCTCAGTATTGCTTATCCCAACCCAGGGTCATTCAGACAGAAGAAATATCCTTAACCTGAGTGTGTGAAAAGCAAGGTCAAGGTCTGTCAGTTAAATAAACTGGTATAATGAACTGAAAAATGGCAGGGGAGAATTAGACACAGAACCTTACATGGAATTTTGTACTGCTTTTTCCATTCAGGCAGTTCACCACTTAAGCCCCTGATATCCAACACACCACCTTTGGCTCAAGTGTTTTTAATGCAGGATTTTCACCCTGGCATGCTGTGAGGTACTCGTGAACTGTGAGAACAGGCAAAAAAGTGTAAAATGCTCCTTCGGATTAAGTCAAAGTGACCTGTTTGATGACACATTGCAAAATGTGTTGTTCTTTTAAGACATTGGATACCCACTCATAAGGTGTTGAGCCTCCTTATCGTTAGAGGGGTGGGAAGAGCTTGATGGGATGTAGGACCAGGGGTGGGGCTGCTTATGGAGTTTGCAATTTCTTCCCCCTTCAGCCTTTTGACATGAACCAGAAAAGGGAACTTTTGTTTTAAAATGCTCTCCTCAACCTTGCCTTGACATTTTCTTTTCAAATCTATTAAAAATATTATTGCTGCCTGTATTACTGCCTTTTTTTTTTTTTTTTTTTTTTTAAGGAAAAGGATTGCTTCGAGCAGGGAAGAATAGGAAAATAATTTCATTGAGTTTTATCATTCTTTGCCAGTACATGAGAATCTCAGCTCCTGAATCTTTAATTTGTAATGAAATGCAAACCAGAGTGCCATGGTCAAGGAATCCTGCCCCATAATACTTTTTTAAATTGAGGTTTTAATGTGTATAAATTACAACGGTTTTAATCACTGCACTGCATCTTTTTATTACTATGAATGAGCTCTAGAGACATTATTTATAAGGAATCAAGTGAGACTTTATGGTGGGAACCTTAAGGGGACTTAATTAACTAAAAGCAGCTCCACCAAACTCAGAGAAATAATGTGACAGTAGGAGGGATCAGAGCTTTGTCCACCATCTTCATTGAGCTCACCTGACTTCCTTTACAATCTGGTAATTAGCAGAAGACTAATGACTCTGAGTGCCTGCCTCTTACACCAAGTCTTAAAATACGGTCAGATTTTTATGCTTAATGGAAAAACCAAGGTATCTCAGTACCTGAGAACACAACATGAAGTTGTTGCTTTGCTATTGGCTCTTTCCAAAATAGTAACAGAAATTCTTATGTGCTTGGGAGATATCTGGTCATCTGTGAATTCCACTTAGTTTGGGGAATATTTCAAGGACAAAAGACTTGTGTCTTGTGGTCAAAAGAGCTCTCAAGAAGAAGAAGAAGCAGAATAAACACATTCCTAATGAATAATACCTGCTTTAGAGGAAAGAATTTCTTGGTAAACATTGAAAGTGGAACTAAACAAGTAGATTGGCTTTAGCTGAGTAGTAAACTGTCCTGCTTGTACAGAACATGGGAAATAAAACTGGGAATCTTATTTATCGTAGTAGTAAAGGGGACCAAGAAAATAGCCGTTACTGAGTGAAAACTGCCTTTTGTGTACTGTAGAGTGTAGAAAGTCCCAGTGTAGCAAGACCATTAAAATGTCATGTCAGTTATTCTGCAAAATTGTTTTGAGCAGCTACCGAGTTTTGCTAGAGATCGCTGCAGAATTAACTGGAAATACTTTTCCTACTGACCAATTTGCCCTACAGAAAATGGACGCTCAAACACAATTTGGACAACTTTGTGAAAGAATATCCTGCCTGCTGTAGGAACCTTGGTCCTAAAAAAGTCAATGTGCATCTGGAAGAAAAGGCAAGCAAACACCTCAATGGTTTAGTACAACAATGAAATGTTAAAATTGTCTCAATGAAAGCTCTGTCCTATCTGACGCATTTAATGGACACATTGTCACTTAAGACCGGAGGGAGCAGTCTGGCCATCAGGTGAAAGTAGAATTTAATCCAGTTATTTTTCTGGAGAGCCCAAGACATTGTGTCTAACTCAAGCATGCCTTCTGGAAAGATTGCAATAAGTTGCAGTGATTAATCACACTTAAAGTTTAAAAACGTATGTATCTCTACTAATTCAGATTTGCCTTGCTCTGGTGTCCGGACATTAGTTCTTGTTTAATACTTACTATTTGAGCTCTTGTTTAGTACTTACTATTTGTTCTTCATCGAAGTGTTTATAATGCAGGCACTTCATGGCTTTCTTTTTGAATGTGATAGCATATTCAGAGTAGTCCTCAGCCTGCTTGATCTAAATCCCATGCTGGGGTCCTCCGTATTGTGACTGTACCTTTGCAGAGTGAAGCCCTTCCCAAGTTCAATCTAGACCTGTGACTAAGAAATAAATAGAGAAAGCAAGGCAAAATAAAGAAAGGAAATCAGATGGACAGGAAGAGATGTGAGAAGTATGAAATCCTTGTTTCTGGCTGATGACTTGTCTGAATGCTTGCCAGGCTGTACACAGTAAGGCTGGGTAATAGACACAACTTCATGCCTCAAACTAGTGTAGAGTTTTCAGAAGGAAGCAGAGGGGCCACCAGGGATTGCAAGGGAGACATGGATGGTCTTTGGAAAATTCTCTCGGCAACATGTTTTCTAAGTGTAAAATTATTCCTGTGTTTTCCCTCCTGCCTCTTCTTCAAGAAAGAGAGTAAAAGATGAATTACCTGAGGGAATGGCATGAAGTAGTGTCAGGGGAGGTTAAGGGCGGATATTAGGAAAAGCTTCTTCACCCAGAGAGTGGTTAGGCACTGGAACAGGCTCTCCAGGGAAATGGTCACAGTACCAAGCCTGTCTGAGTTCAAGAAACATTTGGACAATGCTGTCAAGCACACAGTGTGACTCTCGGAGCTGTCCTGTGCGGGGCCAGGAGTTAGACTTTGATGGTCCTAGTGGTTCCCTTCCAACTCAGAATATTCTATGATTCTATGAATTCCAGTATTGAAGCATCTGTTTCTCCAGTGATTTGCATCCTGGTTAAAACACAGTGGCAGGTACACTAATACATTCTGGCTTTGTCAAATACTGGAAGTTAAAAAAAAAAAAAAAAGAAAAAAAGAGCTGTATTTATATATCACACTGCAACCATGAAAAAACCCTTTTCATAAATAAGGACACAGAGGAGAGGAAGGGAAATTGTTAGATGCCTTGCTGTCCAATATATAAATTGCTACATATAAGACACTTAAACCACAGGATGGAAAAAAAGACACTGAAAAATAAAGAAGAAAGGCAAGAGACAACGTAAGGACACAGACTGGCAAACTGTCTTAGCTTACATGATGACTTGAGCCATTCAGAAATGGAAAGGAAAACTGTTGTTAAAGAAAGAACATCTGTCTGGAGGTGCAACAGCAAAAGTGGCTGTGGAGCTCCACTGGCAGCAGTTTCCTGGAGAGGATCGTGGGTCACCCTCTTCCTATTGCATGTGTGACCAAGGTCAGACCTGCAGGAACTTTGTGCACTTGGAAGCCGATGGTCTGTCAAGTTCTGCTGAGAGAGGGGAGCTCTGTGTGGCTCTGTTTAGGATGCATGAAGCTTTAAGGAACCTTCAGGTGGAATTCCTGTTGGCTACAGTATTTTGGATGCTAAGGAGCTATCTAAACCTGGCTGGTTTTGACAAAGTTCACAGCAGGCACCTTTTCTCGCCAGTGCCATCCTGTGCCTTGCTTCCGTATTCCTCTTGCAGAGCATTGGGATGGGGGAAAGGAGAGCTGTGCACAGGAAAGCCTCCAAAATTTAAAAAGAGCAACAGAGTGGTGTTCCTGGTCTCTCATTCTTAGAAATACCTGAAGTGATGTGACGCAGCGGGGCATAAGGCTGCTCCGGCTGGTTTCTCTAGGTGCTCAGGGTGAGTGGCTCTGTGAGCCCCACCTTAGACCCAGCTCTCTGCCTACAGTGCTACACCAAGGTGGTGGTGGGCTCAGTGTGGCAGCACAGAGGCAGCTCTGGGGTGCCCATCTCCAAGCTGGTGCCTGAAACTTATCTCCACCTACCTGCTCCCCCTGGGTACGTTATTTGTTGTCAAGGTGTCCTCTGGGCCTCAACCTGCACCACTCATGCGCTGGGCAGGTGCATGAAGTAGGTTGGGTCAGTGCAGCCCATGGTGGGGAGGCGTGTTCCTTGTTCACAGCTCTGAACAGCTACTAATAGGAGCTACTTCTGCCTCCCTGCTGGACATAATGTGTTCACAGAGCTTCTAATGCTTCAGGGAAATGTCCCAAGCAGGGGAACAGAAGAGAAATTCACTGATAGCACCTTTTCAATACTGTAGCTTTTTTGTCAAGGTTAAAAAAATCATTTGGAAATTAAACTTGGGATCTATTTCAGTCCCTCCTCCTCTCTCCTCTCCTCCCCTTCTTCCTTCTGTCTGATCTTCCCTGAAAAAAAAAAATCAAAAAAAAAAAAAAATCACCAAGTAACTCAAGGGGGACAGTCCTGTAGGAGGAGCTGGGAATTAATCTTGTTGCTGAAATGAAGAATGGAAAAGTTCTTCAAAACTTTGTAATTTATTTATAAAATACAAGACTTATGATTGATTTGTTCTCCCTTTCTTATTAAGCTTTGCCGTCTTCAGGCATTCAAGAAGCGTAAGTCAGCCCCCCCCCAGATTCATTAAGAGGAATAAAAAGGTTTCCTGTTTCTGCCTCCTTTTGCTGAGCATTGTAGGTCTGGATTTTATGGGTGTTTTTTCTGAAACATAAAAAAAAATCTGAAATGTACTTAGAAAATGAAATAGAACCTTAAGAGGAATATGAGCTCTTACTACATTTGTGATAAAACTTTATGATTTAGCTTCTAGATATAGTGTAAGAAAAAGAAAGCACGTGTTTTATTTAAAGGATGTGCCCTTCAGGAGTAAGGAGCCATTGGTAGCGTTTGCTTTGAACATGCTCCCAGAAGCTTTTTTGTCCTGCTGACATGCACCTGCATCTAATGGACATGGCAGGACACAGGGTCTCACCGCTTTGCGATGGCACTTGTGTAACTCCAGGATTTGTTGAAGAACTCTTGACACTTTAAGTTACTGATTGCAAACCTCTCCCAGCCTCGCTTGATGAATGATAGACAGATGGACAGGAAGAGAGAAAGGTGACACAGTAAGGAAAAACAGCTTCGCTGCCATTAATCAGTGGTGAACATCTACTCACATGATTTCCTTTGGCACAAAAAAAAAAAAAACAGAAGAAAAACCTTGTTTCTGTTCAACAAGCCTATGGGTAAGATATGCAGAGCTTTGATGAAAATGTGTTGGGAGAGTCAGGTGTGTGTCTTGGAGCCCAAGACATGGGAATTGGATGTTTGCAGTTGTACTGAGAGAGGCAAAGCTTTCCAGGCTCCCAGCAGCATGCCAGGATTGTAGATAGCCGGTAGGAATTTCTTCCTCTCTTTGAGCATCTTGAAAAAGCAATTTCTACAGCTTTATTAAAGGAATCTGACTGTGAAAGTGGGTACTATATATGTGTGTATTACAAATAATGTGAATGTAGATGTGTTACAGTAAATTTCTAATACATTTTCCTTTCATTCCCTTCTTTTCCCTCAGCTCCAATCTAACCTGTTTTTGAGGTGGTGCTGCTGAATCACGTTTAGAGGGAATGAAAGACTGTTTGGGCTCTGAGATGCATTTCCCTTCAGGACAGCACTGTTTCTTGCAGCTGTGGTGGGTGTGATGGGCCACTGAGCTCTTGCCAAGGACCTGTGGAGGGCTGAACCTGCATTGGAAGTCTCCCAGACTTGAGAAAAGACTCAATACTGTCAGGAATCTCTGTGAAAACTATTATTCAATTTTTTTTGTAGTAAGGGACTGCCTCTCCAGCTACAAAGGAAATAAACATTTTAAAAACTAATTTAAGGCTGTAACAATGTGCCATTTAGTGTAACTAAAGCTATGCGCACACAGACAGTAGAGGTCATCTGTGACCCTCTGCAGCTCATTCCCGGTGGATACCTTACTCCATCTGCAAATCCTATTGGATGCTGTGGTTTGACGTTGCTCTGTACCTGCTTATTTCAGTTTATGTGAACCTCAGTAGGATCTCAGACCTGGATATTTCAATGTCGAGAAATCTTCTCAATAGCCAGAGATTTCCTTCCTAAAATTTGATCTATCTGTCTCTATTTTTTTGCCTTCTTTTCTTTCTCACCCAAAGCTACCCCAAATAATACTGCATTTTAAAAGTTTACATCCTAGACTATTTAGTGTTATTTGTGAGCAGTTGCCACGTTCCCTCATATACTGCTACTAACTTTCCAGCTGATGTGCACATGGTCTTATGAGGACAATTTGTCAGCAGCATTGCTTGTCCCCTGTACTTGAAGCTGGTTTTGTTACAGCTTTCTGTAATTTTTCTTTCTGTTTCAATGAATTTAGGACACTTCCACCTCCACAAGGTATTTCAGTCTTTGTCCATTTTTTGAATTTTCTTACTGATCTTTAAGTCATTAGTGGAGATGATAGGAAGTGCATCATCATCATCATGGCT
>VWZG01005121.1:0-166265 GCA_013396735.1 Grallaria varia
TTGTCACGAGCGTCTATAACATCATTCACAATGTCACGTCAAAAAACATCAAATTATCTGCTGAATATTTAGACATGAGTGTATATTTGGTTACCAGAAAGAACAGATATAAATGTATGTTCCAAAATGTTACTATTGTAGTGATACTTGTTAGGTGTTTTTATTTGTTGGCTGCAAGACAGTAGTTTAAGAGTATCTGACTTTTTTCAAAAGTCAAATGGCTAAGACACTCTTAAAGGAATGCTTGTAAGTATTTTCTAGACTAATTTTCTTGCAGGCTGGAAGAATACTGATATATCCCTCAGCAACCCCTTTTACAGGTTATTCTGTACTAAGTTTGGCTCCAGAATTAGGCAGTCTAGGAGGGCAGAGGTAAATGTGCTGCTCTGTCCCTGTCCTGCTGCCAGTTTTCAGGATAGACCTCAATGTCTTGGATTTTCTAGGCTGACTTTTTTCCAAAATCTTGTATTTACTTTTCTGGATCAGGTTTGATGTCGAGCCTGTGCTAATGAGGCACTTACACCAATATCTGATTGCCTCCGGGGATGCATAAACTGTGCCCAGTACCTGATATACGTAGAATGAAGCATTTGATAGAGATGGTATTGAGGCCAAATTTGTATTAAAAAAACCCCAAAACAACCCAGCACCAAAAGAGACAAAAACCTACTGAACTTGGTGTTTTGGTTTAGCCATAGCTGGCAACTAAGTACCATGCAGCTGCTGTTCACTCTTCCCTACCCTTGTCTGATGGGGAGGAGAATGAGGAGAAAAAGTGAAAAAAACCCGCAAACAAACTGGTGGATTGAGATTAAAATAATTGAAAAAATAGTAATACTAATGATAATAATAACAATAATAATAATAGTTGTAATGGGAAAAAAAAGAGAGAAATTAAACTGAGAAAGAGAAGTGATGCAAGTGCTCACCACCTACTGACTGATGCCCAGCCTGACCCCCACCCAGTGACCAGCACCTCCTGGTCAACTCCCCCAGTTTATACACTGGGCATGACGTTCTGTGGTTTGGAATATCTCTTTGGTCAGCTCAGGTCAGCTGTCCTGGCTGTGTCCCCTCCCGCTCCTTGTGCATCTCCTCACTGGCAGAGCATGGGAAACTGGAAAGTCCTTGACTCAGAGTAAGCACTGCTCAGCAACAACTGGAACACCGGCGTGTTATCAACATTATTCTCCTATTAAATCCGACACACAGAACTGCACCAGCTACTGGGAAGAAAGTTAACTCTATCCCAGCCCAAACCAGGACACTGGTTTTACCAGCTAGTGTAGCGACACAACAGCTTGCAGACCAGGATGTAATCTTGTCTAAGGCACCAATAGAGGTAGGCCAATAAATACCTCTGTGTTCTTACCTTTCCTCCACAGAGGAGGAGCTCCTCCTCTGCTCTGTTTCCTCTCTTAGAAGAGAGAACAAGGGTTTGCTCAGGTGTGCCCAAACCCTCAAATAATGTGGCTTTGTCTACCTGTTTGCTCAGCCCACATCCCCCTGGGAGGGAGAGACGCTGCTGCTGGATCCCAGCCAGCAGTTCCCACCATCGAGCTTCTGACATGTCAGCTTCTGCTTGTGGAAAACTCCATCTGCAGGTTTACAGACTGGAATGTCTAAAGACAGATTGGCACTGGCAGGCAAGCAGTGCCCCTGCCAAAGTGCTGACAGTTGGAGAGCGTTTGCAGCATCCCCCACGTGTGCCAACGTTTTCAAATTGAAACCGGTTTTACCTAAAGCATCAATCCAGAGTCTGAAACTTTCACATCTCCTTCCCTGGGGGTGCCAACCATCCGTGTTGGAACAAGGACCGAAAGGGTCACGTAACTTTGCTTGTCACTCTTTCAGTTAATGTGTAAAGAACCCACAGCAGTGCTGGAGGTTTTTTGGATGGGGGAGGGTCATTAAAGAACACAACAGATCTGTCAGGTGTGTTGGTGTGGTGGGAAACACAGACATCAAAAGCAGGGTGCTGATGTCCTGTGGGGTACATGGGGTACACCAGCAGAGCAGACTCCAAGGTAAAGACTCAGCTGGGGACCCTTCAGCTACATGAATACAAGGGAGGAAAATCAGGGAAGTCCTACAAGACCGGTGGGCACTGCAGCTCCAGAGGGATGTGATCAGTGAGACAAGGTGATCTAGTGAGACAAGGCGCTGCTGATGGACACAGAAAGAGAACTATTATTGTATTGCACGATGGAAAGAATGGGGTCTTATGAAAACAGAGAAAGCCAAGGGAGGAGGGAAAGAGTACTCAACTGTGTTAAGGGTGTAAGTGGCTTCAAAGAGTGGGGGAATAATCTGTTCAAGCGCATAGTGGGTAGAATCAGTAATAATGAATTTAAATTAAAACAAGGGAGGTTTAAATTAGCATAAGAATTTTGTTTCTAAGTATAGCAAAAAAAAACTGGAATAGGAGGTGGAGCTTCTGTTATTCAACCTGTCCCTAAACCTTCAAACGGAATCAGTCAAGTGTGGCTCAGGCAGGGTTAGATTTTTAAATTTAATTTATTTTTCTCAGACTTATATTTTCTGGGTCTTGGTAGGGGAGCAACAAGGTATTTATATCTCTATTCCCTTTGCTCTTTAAGAGTGAGATTCAACTTTGCTACCTTGTTCTTCCCAAATCATCTCTGTTTAGGTGGGGTTGTGCTCTGAAATGACAGCCTGCAGCTGAGCAAAGGATTTATTTATTTATTTAGGATGAAACTGCAAATTTTGGAGGTTTTCTTTTATTTTTGGCAACCTGTGTGTAAATCTTCCTTTAGATGGAGTAGAAAAAAAATTCCTTCTGGAGACTTGAGTCTTGTTCTTGTTTCTGTGACAGTCTTCCTGTGTTACCTTGTGTAACATTCTGATACACCTTAGTACATCCAGGTGAGGACAGTAATCTTTATCCTTCAGAGAAAAGGGCAGATTGTACTTTCTTAGTGACAAGGTTTATTTCTTCTCTGTACTGCCCCTCGGATGTGGAGATTCAGTCAGACTCGAAACCTTCCTGCGACTGCAATAGGCAGTAATCTTCCTTTGTCAAAATCTGGGATCACCAATGTCACACAAATACGAAAAGCTCCCAGACAACACTTTCTAGATAAAATCCTGTAATAATTTGTTTAAAGAACTCAGGAAAAAAGAAAAAAAAAAAAAAAAGTAGAGAGAAGGGAGCTCACTCTGGAGCTAATGCAGAAGGACGTGCTCACGGCAAGCCCAAGGCTCTGTGTCTCCAAGGCAGGTGTGTGCTGGTGAGACCTTGTCAGGCACTTTGGTATCACACTGTACAGCCTGCTGCTCTTGCAGCGCAGAGGTTTGGGGTCATTAGCAGCTGTTTGACTTCGTTTTGGGAAGCACAGTCCCCCGAGTGGGACGTGACACCGCTGCAGGGAGTCTCGTGCTGCCGTAGTTTGCCCTTCTGCAGAAGAGGAGCTTTATAATGCTTAAGGTTCTTACAGGGGAGAAAGTACTTCTTCAGGCTCAGAAAATGAAACAATATTTGTCTTCATTGCTGTCCTGAAATTTTTGACGTCTCTTCCCTTGAAAAATTGTTTCAATCTACCTGGTTACTGCAGCCCATTCTGAGTCTTGTTTCTTCATCAGCATTGCTCTTGGGCACTCCAGAAATGTCACTGGTCATGTCTGTGCTGTGAAATGGCACTGTTTGCTCTGCAGGCAGGATAGCCATGGTGTGCTAGGAAGATGTGCAGGCCCCTGATGGGTCTGTCCTGGCCAGGCAGTCTGACAGTCTGCTGGGAATGTACTGCTTTTTGGGACGGCAGATCTCTGATCTTGCTCAATTTCTATCTCCTGCAGTGGCCCTTGGGGTTTTACACCTTCTCATTTTGTTTTTTTTGTTACTGTTACCATCATGGCAACCTGATGTCTGTCTGTCTCTCCTGTCCTTGCCTCACATGCTATTGGCATACAGACTATTTGAGCTCACCAACAATTTTGCAGGGGAGAAGAACCAGAGTGTTGTGCAGCTGTAAGTGAGCACAGGCAGGCAGCTGAATCCTGGGCTGGAGCTGCAGAGCTGCAACCTGATGGGGTTTATGTACAGTCAAGTCTTGCTCCTTGCGTTGAAGATGTTCATGGTAATTTTTACCAGTGAAGTGCTGCATTGCACTTGAATTTCTGGCATCCCCTTCCTTTCCATAAAATTGTTACAATAATTAAAACTAGAAAGGACCTCTAAGATCATTGATTCCAACCATCAGCCTGACACCAAACACTGTGTCTACATGTTTTTTGAGCATTTCCAGGGACAGTGATTCCACCGCTTCCCTGGGCAGCCTGTTCCAATGCTTGACCACCCTTTGGATGAAGAAATATTCCCCTAATAACCAATCTAAACCTCCGCTGACACAGCTCAAGACCATTCTCTCTAGTCCTGTAGTTTGTTACTTGTGAGAAGAGACTGATTCCCATCTCACTGCAACCTCATTTCAGAGAGTGGCAGAGAGGGCTGAGGTTCCCCCTGAGCCTCGTTTTCTCCAGGCTAAGTATCCCAGTTCCCTCAGCTGCTCCTCATAAAACTAGTGCACCCTTCCCCAGCTCCATGGCCCTTTTCTGGATATGTGTTCTACCTGAGAGTCAGTAGATTCCTTTGTTACAAACTGGAAGCTCTATGGGATGATAATTCCTTTTTTTTTTTTTTTTTTAGCAGAGTACCATAAGCAGTCCCAGGGACACACTATACCAGAGGTTTGCAGGCACTGAAGTAGAAAATACCTTTTAAAACACACACTATTAGGCTTGATTCAATCTCTCCGTGTCTCAGAGAGTGGCGATGGGAACAGCTTTTTAGCCTGGGGAAGTGTTGGTCCAATCCTGACTTTGTAGTGTCAGTCTGTGCGTGGTGTCAGCATCTGTTTTCCCTGGCACTGAGGCTTGAACAGAGAGGAAGCTGAGATGGGGAGAATGTGAAAAGCAGGGTGGGCTGAGCCCCTACAGACAAGCACTGAAGTATTTCTATTCTTAGTTTGTCTGTCATTGTGCAAATCCAGTAATTCCTGTGACATTTCTATAAGCTTATGAACAATTTTTTTCCTTTCAGAATTCAAACCCCTGTGACTCTTTTGTTCCAATCTCTTCCCCATCACCAAGCAAACCCCAGGACTTTTCTCTGGGCACATTAGAAGGCAGCACTTCTGTCTTCACCTGTTTAAAGCAGGGAACTAAAAAAGAGCACTCTTCTGCTGCAGGGGAAAAAAGCCCCACCAGCCTGGCAGTGACAATAACAGAGAAGGAAGATTTTGCATGGAGGGCAGGCTTATTCAAGGTGAGACTCCTTTGGGGAATGATCTTATTTCAGTGGGACTGTGCAGAGACCATGATGCTTTCTCAGACAGGATTCAAAGAGGAGCGGAGGAGCAAGGGATTGAAGCTACGCTGGAGCTGCCCATGGAACCAGCTTCAAGAAGAGAGTGGCTGAGGCAGTGGTATAATAACCAGGAGAGAAGTTGCAAAACCCTGGATTTAAAGCTGTTCTGCTCGAATGCTATTGCTATCAGGCACCCTTTTCAGGCACTGAAAGCTTTGCCAGAGATAAAGGAAAAAGAGAAAGGACCCATATAAATAGTTGCAGCAGTTTGACTGTCATGTTCTTGTGCTTGGGAAACTTTTGGATTCCATGGCAGTGGCAGCAGCAAGAAGCACGAAGTTTGACAACTTAGTGCCTTCTGCCTCTGATCCTGTTTTCTGTGTGGTGAGCAAGGGTCTAAGAGCACTTGTGGTTTCTTGCAGTGTCCAAAACCTCAGGTTTCACTCAACATCTGCTTTTGGTCTGGCTGTCCTCGCTGTGGAGAGGAAGCTGAGATGGGGATGGTTTCCATTTCAAATCCCGCTCTGCACGTGAAAGACGTGTCTGCCTGTCTGAAGGGATTAGATCCCATCTTGTAACACTTGCAAAAATGCTTATCAAGCTGTGGGACAAAGCACAAGGAACTGAAGTGAGAAGTGACAATCTGCTCTGTGCAGCAGGGAGGCACTTGGCAATGATGCCATCTATAACTGAAAGAGTTGCCAAGTTTTTTTTGTTTTAACTTGTTCTGCTGACTCCTGCAGAAATGTAACCCGGGAGATTGTAGGATGGCTCCTCTGTAACAGGCTTCTGGAGAAGGTGTGGTGTAAAAGAACAAGATACGATGGGGCGAATTCTCAGCTTCTCAAGGGTCGCTTTATGTTTGTTGTCAAAGTAAAGAAGATCTGAAGTGAACATAAATGCAAATGATAAAGCTTCAGTAATTAACAAATCATTCTAAATTCTTGATGGAGAAGGAATGTGAGGCAGGTCTTACAGTTACTCCATTAAACAGGGACTTTATAAAAACCCCATAGTGGTGTAAAACCAAATACATAATCCAAATCTGAAAATAAAGTAAAATAAATAAAAAAATATATGCAAAGCCATATGGATAACCCAAACTATCTGCCTAATACCTGGAGGTATTCAAGGACAGATTGGTGGAAGCTCTGAGCAACTTTTTCTAGTGGAAGGTTCCCTGCCCATGGCAGGTGGGTAGGAATGAGTAATGATCCTAAAACCATTAAGCAACTCCGTAATTTTAAAAAGAAAAAAAAAAAAAGAAAAAAAAAAAAAGGTGGAAACTTCCAGTTCAGCCCTCATTATTTATGTGAATTCAGTTGCATTATAAGAAATCTGGTCAGAAGGTTTTTTCTTTGAGTTTTTTTTTCTTCAACGGAAAACTCAGTTGCCATCAAAGAGCAGAAAAGTGTCCGGAAGGCAACAGGTTTATTTCTAATTCTTTTGGTGGGGATTCTTGGCTTCAGTTTGGATTTGACCATTACCAAAACAGGTTATTTAAACTGACTCACAGGTTAATTTTGGGATTGTCAGAGCACAGTGAGGGCTGAGGGCACTCCAGGAAGGCAGGGCAGGCCATCACAGCCAGGACCTGTCCCACCACCCCAGTGGGGAGCAGAGGATTGAGAATTGGGCACCCAGTGGTGGGATTGAGATCGATGGGCCAAGGCCAAGTCATCAGCCCAGGAGGGGATGTGGATGCAGGATCAGCAGGGCCATCCATGGGCAGGCACAGACATGGCATGATGGTGGTGACGTTGCAGTTCTGCTTTTCTTGCTCATTATGACCTAATTGGATCTTCTGTATTCACTTCAATACCAGACAAAACGTCTTGTAGTTCTGTGTGCTTCTCTATAACTGTGGGAGGAATAATCCCACAGCAGGGCAAGTGTCACACACTGGAGGTTTTTGAGGCAGACTCAACCATGAGAAGTTCTCACATCATCGGACAGTGTGGACATGAAGAGAAAACACTTTCTTTGACAAAGACATAAGGGAGGAAGCTCCTTGTTTTGCACAGTGGACAAGATTCAAATACACATTTTATTTTAAATGTGTGTTTCTTCTCACTTCAGAGCCCATCTCTCCAGTTAGTCATTCTGTCCATGCTCATGTTCCAGAATTATGGAATATTTGGTGTTCTAGTCTTGTTCAAAAAGGTTTTTTAACTGCTGGATAGGCAGTTGGCTTTTTTGCAGGTTGGTTGAATTCTGTTTGATAATTAATTCATGCCAGATGTATAAATTAAATAATTATCTATCCAACTGGAAGTCCCTTGCAATGGCCAAGTATCTAATTAGAAAACATTAATTTTGCAGTGCTCTGTTCGTTCTACGTCCTTGTTTAGTGCACATTGCTGTGTACACATTGCTGGGCTTTGCTGGTCTGCCGTCTGGCTGCAAATCTCAGTAGGGCCCATGAGGCAGCAAAAGTCAGGTCTCTTCTTTCTTTATTTTAGACTCCAAGTTTAGGCAAGTCACTGATCTCTCCCCTGTGATGACCAGTGACAGAACCCAAGGGAATGGTCTGAAGTTGTGTCAGGGGAGGTTTAGGTTGAAGATTAGAAAAAGGTTCTTCCCCAAGAGGGTTGTTGGGCACTGAACAGGCTCCCCAGGGCAGTGGTCACAGTACCAAGCCTGACAGAGTTCAGGGAGTGTTTGTACAATGCTCTCAGGCACATGGTGTAACTCTTGGGGATGGTCCTCCAGGAGACGGACTCAATGATCCTGTGGGTCCCTTCCAACTCAGCAGATTCTGTGATTAGGCTGCAGTCCTTAACTTTCATAACAGTGAATCCTTAGGAGCCTGTGGCAGAGATGTGTGAATCTGCTCATTGTAAATAAGGGAATAGAATGTAGGATTTGGATATTAAGAAGGGTAAAACCCAACTGCATTTAGAAAAAGATGTACTTAATTCTTTGCAAACTGAAAAAAAGTCTCAAGTTGATTGTATAGGATCAGAAGCAAAAGAATAACAGCAAATGAGTTTTGGAGCAGAACTTGCTGAAGGAAAATAAGAGGAGAAATTAGATCTTTCATTAACAAATCCTTGGGAGTTGTTCTGAGTCAAACATGCAATACTTGCTTTTAACCAGCTATCCCTGTCAAACCTGGGAGCCATCTGGGGCTCCCTCCAAAGCCACCACCATTCAGAACATCAGACCCTGTGAATTAAAACTACTTTTAAGCATTTAGCATGTCCCCTGGTGCTTACCTTAGCCAGAAAAAATGGGTTGTTCTTCAGAAGGTGCTTAAGCATGAGCATAAGTCATCTGCATATCTGCCTTCAAAAGGCAATTCAGTGAGAAACAAATTCTATTCAAGTCCTTTGAAATTGCAAATTCTCATCTGGCTGGAAGTTGGGGTTATTTGCTGGTTTGCCTTCCTTGGGGGAGTGACTGAAATGAAAGATCCCTTTCACTCCCGTTCCTGAGGGATCCTAAATGTGAGAGTGAAAAATAAGTGCCACGATGACTGTCAGGGACTGAGCAGCAATTGATAATTCTGTTTTCCCATTTCCACTCCCATGGTTCTGTTCAACAAACAGTGTTTGGAATTAATTCCTCCCAGCAGTTTCTTTTTTTTTTATTATTTATTTTTTATGAACGATAATTTAACATACTGGAGCATTAGCTGTCACTGCATCGTTCTGAGCACACAGACTGTAAAATTCCTATGGTGCTCGTCACACGCTGTGCATTCGGAGTTGTCTTAATCTGTTCTTAATGGTACACGATTGTATGAAATCATCTCTTACTAAACTTGACCCACGTTATTTCTCCCCTTCACAGCTCTCCTACCTTATGCAGGGAGGGCGTTCTGATAAAGCTGTACATGTTGACATGTTTGTCTACTTTACAAGGCAGATATATCAAATGTAGAAGTGTTAAAGGACTTATTTTTCAGTTAGCAGCTCCCCCAGGGCAGTGGTCACAGCACCGAGCCTGACAGAGTTCGAGAAGTGTTTGGATGATGCTCTCAGGTACATGGTGTGATTTTTCGGGCTGGTCCTGTGCAGGTACGTGGGTTGGGCTTGATGATCCTCGTGGATCCCTTTTAACTCAGCATCTTCTGTGATTCTGGGATTCTGTCCCTTCCAACACAAACGATTCCATCATTTTATGATTCTATGATTGTCACAACCAAGATAAGCTAAGCAGCAAACACCAGAAGCCGAGTGAAGCAAAGACATGATTTTTAGCCTTGATACTGTTAACAAACAGTAATAAAAGCATGGGCAAAACACACAAATTTTCACATGGGTCTACGACAGCTCAAAATTCTGTCTGATAAGAGAAACCAATTGCTGAAGTTAAGTTAGACAGTTCATGCCAGCCAATGCGTGGCAAGAGGAAGCCCCTTCTGGTGAGAAGAGACCCAGTGATCAGTGTTTAACCTGTGTATCTGTCAGAAATATAGGCAGTGTAACCATTGCTGCTCTTTTCAATTTAAACTGATCTACATCAAAATTCTGAGGAAAACAAGATGACAGCAGCATTTTAGTTCTCTCCCTCAAAAACAGAAAAAAAAAAGAAAAAAAGAAGAAATTAAAGGTTAATGAAACAGAGCAACTTTTAGCAGGAAAGATAATGCCTGGAAGTGGAATGAAAATTTACACCCTTGAAGATGAGACAGACTACTTAAATTCTCTACCTTCCTATGCACCATCAGTACTGAATCCTAGAAGGCTAAAAGCCCAAATGCAAGAAGTGTAGAGAGAAGAATATAATTTGTAAACAAGGGAAACAAAATGATTAACAAAAGAAGTTGTAGATTTGTTGGGTTTTGGTTTTTTGGGGTTTTTAAAGCGACAGCTCCACTTTCTGATCTATTCTTAATTTGATTTTGAAGCATAGAGATTATGGTAATTTTGTATGCCAGTGCATATAACTATCCTTTGATTAAATCATCTGGTTTATAAAACTTTATCTCTCTTGCAACGTGCTGAACTGCTGCACTATTCTAGACTCAAAGGCTGTGCCCCACTGCATGGTGAGCTGAACCAACCAGACAAACCACGCAGGAACATTCCATCCTGAGAACGGAGCGCCCCACATTTGTTGCTCCAGTTCTAGGCTAAAGATCTGTCACTGAAGTTACAAGAGAATAAAACAAGAGAAACAGCAGAGAACCAACCCAAGAATCGTCCCAACTAATTCTTTCTTCATTCTTTCCAGTTGCAGAATTAGTGTCAGCCACTAAGGATCTGTGCTAATTAGCCTTTAAGTAGCGCACAGAAAAGTAAACACTTTATTAGTCCAAGCCCTGTTCTGAAACTTTAACAAAAGATTTGAAAGAAAAGAAAAATGACATTTCCAACCATGCAAAAAAACCCGTTCTGAAGTTGAAAAAAGCATAAAAAAAACCAAGATGAGGATTCAACATCAAAGTTTACTGCACCAGAAGTGCCAGCTACAACAACACAGATATCAAAGCTCAGTTTAGAAATACCTGCTCTGAAAGAGAGCCCAGATAAACAAGGTCTCATCAAAATTCCCCCCAAAGAGACAGAAATGAACAAAGACGAAAGAAAAGGAGAAGGTGGAATGCAAATGGACATAATGGGTCACACAGCATGAGAATTCACACAGGTAGAAGGTCTGAAAATGACACTGATAAAAAAGAATTGCATATGTCACCTGACACACTGGAAATGAGAAAAACAAACAACAAAACCAAATTTGGGATATTTGGGATAGGGAAAATGCCTGTGGGACTATGAAACTTTAGGAAGGATTTGTTAGGGGAAGTTCCAGAAGATACGAAGCCCGATTAAATATAAGATAATAGCACTGTTAAGAAAACTGAAAATACTGGACAGTTTAGATGGTTCAAACATTGTTTCACATCTCCTTCCTTAAGATGCTTTAAGAGTAAGTTGGGAACAGAAGTTTTTCAATTGAAGTATCTTTCTTATACAGAAAGAGAGGAAACTCCTGCTCCTCTTTCAGGGAGTGTTGCATCTAAAATTCTTCCTGTCTGGAAAGGAGATAGAACCTCTACAAATATTGTATTTTGAATTTCTGGCTTGGGTTTGTCCTACTTTGATATTCATTCTTCTGAAATCGAGCAGCAATCTACATTCCCGAAAGGGAATGCAACACTAGATATCAAAAGAACATTTGAGACTCTGAATCAAATACGTCAGCTCTTGCTGATATGAGTCTGCATCAGATTTTGAAATTTTAAATGAGGATGGTACTTTGGAGCAAGAAAAATCTGAAGCCAGGATGGAAAACACCAGCTCCTGAAATATCTGTAGGTGACACAGAATGTACAATTAAAATACATTAAACTCGAAATCCAAAATTTAGAATTTCTTGCTGTAAGGGAAAAGTGTCAGTAAGTGACAGTTGTTCTAAAATGGAATCTGAAACTTCCTAGGGGGAAAAAATAAAGTGCTGCTGATGAAGACATCTTTCAAAAAGCCAAAGGAGATGCATCAGTCGAACTGAGGAACACTGAAATAGGAATCGTAGGATCATTTTTGTGGCTGGTTGAAAGAAGAAACTGGAATATTAAAATTTCCAAATTCCAGGAGCAAAAGTTTGGAATCTCCCCAAGGAAAAGGAAAGGGCCAGAGCCTGAGATCTGCTCTCCAAAACTGGAAGCAGAGTCAGCCCAGCTAAAAATGTCACTGGAAATTGCTGACATTTCTGTGCAAGCTCCAACACCAGAACTTAAATTTGATATGTCAGATCCTGGAGGAGAGGGATGTGTTGAGAACCCTGAGGAGAAGGAACCAAATTAAAAGGAGAACATGAGATGAAAACTGTAGAAGTTGAGACCAAGGCATAGCAGAGATGTTTTTGTATGCCAAAATGCGCAATACTTGCATTAGGCTGGACATCCTTAAAGGAAAGGGGGGAGTGGGGGGGAAAGGTGATGCTGAGGTTGAGAGTGTCTGGGAAAGCCTCAAGTGGACATTTCTTCTTCCAAATTACAAACTGAAACAAATATTCCTGAAAATACCTTTCTATGCAGACTTCAGAATTATGATTGGAAAAAAAGGTACTTCAAAATTAGAGATTGCAAGAAGTATCCTGGTTTCAGCCTGCCAAAGATGGGAGAAGCTATTTCACTATCTGCAAAGAGAACAGGATAGGAGTGAACATTCCAAAACCAGGTGTAATCATATGTACAGATATAATTAAACATGGTGCTGAAGGACAAGGCTGCGTAAGTCAGAATTCACTGTGTCATCAGTAGAGCTGCTGAAACCAGAAATAAGTGCTTCGAAAACTGGCAAAAAAAGCAGTTTACCAAAAAAAGTTTCATACATGTTCTCTGTCTCTTCATGAGCACAAAGTCAAACCACTGGATATAGAGATCCCCAAAGCAGAAATCTTTACCGAGTTGGACAGTTCAGGAGTAGAATTTAAATGATCGTTAGCTGAAATTAATGCAGAGAGAAGGCAAAACATATGGATGTTTGTCTTCCAAAGGAAGAGCTATACATTTAAAGTCAAGAGGAAGTAATTAAACTGGAAAATTTTATGAGTGAAATTAAAATTGTAGGAGAAGATGGGCAAGGAAGTTTTTAAAAAAGGCCTCGATGTGAATGGTCTACAAGAAAGGGATCAGAAGGTGCTGCTCATACTACAGCAAAGCTAGAAGATATAATGGTAGACATTTCAGGAGTGAAAATGGATGTGAAAAGTGCTAGAGAAGATCCTGAAATAGTATTTCGAGTGGAAAGTGTTGAAAAGGACGTGTCTGCAGGACTGAAAGTGCGTGTAGCACAGAGAGTACAGGAAAGCTCATCACCTACAGAGACAACAACAGGCACTGAAATATTTTAGGTTGATGTAAACTAGTGATGCATCTTCAGCAAGAAATGGACTGATCTTGTTGGAGGAAGAAATGCATAGTCATTCAGATATTTCTGGAGATACGACCAAATAGGGATTGTCTTTTATCAATATCTAATGAAACAAAATAATATCTGTGTTCTTGATTTCCTAGGAGCAAAAAATGAAGCAAAACCTAGACCTGACACTTATGAGCACTTTGATGTTACAGCATGTATAAATTCTCAAATGTATATGTGCTATATTAGGCACTAATAACTTTATTTGTCTATATCTGCTCAAAAGGAAAGACGCCACCACTATTGTCTGCTGAAATGTCCACTCAGTGACAGCACAGTTTCCAGATGTGGTGGGAATGGTCACTAAGAGATCTGACACTTTTCACCCATTATGATCCTGAGTTTTACAGATGTGCATGTGCAGAAATACCACTTTTAGCATCCGGTTTTGTCTTCCCCCAGGGAAAGCAGACACAGCCAAAAAACTTAGAAATTGGCTTGTTAAAGAAATGTATTTAGTTATGAGACCATCTCTAACTCCAAGCATTCCTCATTCCTACACCTTTGAGGCAGGACCAAGTATTTCCATGAGAAGTGGTTGGATGCCTGTGCTCCTCATATTCTCTGAAGAAGCTGCTCACCCAGGTGTTAGAAGCATCAGTCATTTGGATCTTTCCACATTTCTCCAAAGTTTTTTCGTCCAACAGATGCAAAATTACCACGTCAGATAGCAATGGCATTCACCACAACTGAGGAAGGGAATCACCAGCAAACCAGGAAAACAGGGGCTGGGGAAATGTAACGAGGGACATCCCATTCCAGCAATAGTTCATGCCTGCTTACAAAGCAAACTCCATCTGAACTTGCCCAGAAACTCTGCCCCACCAGGCAATTCAGTGAGCACTGGCAAATCTGAGTATTCTTTTGTTTTGTTTGTTTTGTTTTGTTTGGTGTTTGTTTCCTTTTTTTCTTCTTATAGTGAAAATGTAGCTTGGAGTGCCCATACAAGGAAAATGCTTCTGTTGGTCAAACACTTCTCAAAAATGTTTTTGAACTGATCCACTCTTCACATGTACTTATTGTGGGGCACTGGGAAAAATCTGTCTAGTGGTTGTTCTGCATGCAACCATTAATACACAGTCAGTTGTTTACTGTTGGTACAGGATAACAAACCTGTGAAACACAGCTAATAAAAAGCAGCTGGGGGGTGTTTCTCTTTTGTGAGACATTTTAATTAGTGAATGGAAATCTCAAAATATTAAGCAGAATCCAGAGAGGAAACCAGGGAGTAGAACGTTAAAACCAACTCTATCTCAGTACGCAACAATATCCATGTATGTGAATACTTATGAAAAACTCAGTGTTATCTGTAATACAAGCCTTAAAAATCTTCATGAGTGACAACATGCATTGGCTTGTAAAGATGAATATATCACCCCTGCACTGGCTCGGGGATGAAGGCTCCATCTGGGGCTGAGACGTGCTTTGGTTGTAGAAACAGCCTTACTTGGGTTGGGCTCTAAGGTAAAATATGGATTGAGATTCTGGAAAGGAAGAAATGAAAAAATCATTTGGTTTTGGGTTGAGGTTGGTGGGTGAAGTGAGTCACTTCCTCAGCTGATAGTAAGTGACAATCCCCAAGGGATGGAAGGAGCGTTTGGTTACCCAGAGTTGATGTTACTGCGTCTTTAAATGCAGGATTGTTTTTCTCTTTGGGTGAATTCTACCTGGGAGGTGAATTCTTGTTTTAAAACCTCTGAGTGGTACAAGTTGCAGTCATCCTAGTTTTGTTGAAGAGTGTCTACAGGCTCCTAAAAATCTTACTGGGGATGACTGACAGTCTTTGAAAAGGAAGAGGTGTAGGGATATAAGGGACAAAACCAGGACTGCTGAAGTAGTCCCTTCACTACTGAGGAGCAATGTCTCCTTTGAAAAGGAAGATGATCTGATCAGGCAAGAGAAAAAGCGTTCATCAGCTGGGGTGAAAACATGTTGGTGACGTGCCTGCATCAGCGAAAACAGCTGCTGAACATTGTAAACTCACCCTGCCAAAGGCTGCTGAGAGCCACTGGAAACCGAGGAGCAATGAGGGTGACAGGAGCTCGTGTCCCTTTGTGGAAACACCAGCAGTGCCATCCCTACCCTGAACACTGCTGTTGTGTACGAAGGGCTGGGGGCAGGAGGGAGAAGCAGGCATTTCTTTTTCTGGCAAATTGACATTGTGGCTTAAATACCATGAGTGAGGACCTATCTAGGTTTTGTTCTAACTTCCCTTCCCCGTTTCCCACAGCATAACTCATAAAGGATTTTCCCCATGAAAATAGTGGGAAGATCTGTGTTGGTCCTTCCTCCATGGGAGGAAGAAAACCCCCAATTCCTACTAATGCCAGTGGAAATTGTTAGAGGTCACAGTAGCCACTATCACCGTATCAAATATGAGTGTTGCTACTGCTTTTGCAGCAATAAATATTAATGGTCGTAATGCTACAATTTGTGTGGTTTGTGAATTTTAATTTGCCCAGCAGAGCTCCCTAAAGGTGAATTACTCCACAGAATCCATAATAACCTAAAGCCTTTGCTTTCTGGTAATTTAGAAAACCAATCTTGCTCTGCTGCTGTAGCTGTTGGTTTTCAAGGCTTTCATTACCTACAGAGAAATCATGTTTGACACAACAGTGTAGTTATTGAGAACACCAGTTCTATTACACAGTGCACCTAATATATCGAACACCACACATCCCTGGATACAGGCAGGATAATTTTTTAATCTTTTTCCGAGTCATGGGAGACAGCTACATCATTGGCAGAGACCACCAGTATTACAGAAGACAGGACAAAAATAATAGGATAGAACTGGTTTATATATCCAACAGTAATTTTTTTTTCTTTCTTTTTTTTTTTTTTCTTGTAAATAGGCTATTCTATGACTTCAGCACCGCTGAACCAGCTGGTACCTGATGCTGGTAGCAACAGGATGCTGGAAAAAATAATCCTCTAGTTTTGATCCAATTTCCTCTCATTCCTAAAAGCACTCTCTACTCCGAAATAAGTGTGCTCTGTTTTGGCCATTGTTCTCATATATGAACCCTCTGTAGCAGTAGCTCTATTCTTCAGGGGAGAAACCCAGTTCAAGTTGCATTAAAATGTATAAAAAGACAAACATAACAAGAGTTATTGATGGCAACTTAATTCGTGCTGACATCTGTATACTTCTAATTTCTCTGACTCTCCTTCCCTACTTCTTTGGAGATGGGGGAAGACTAAGTAACTTAGCAAAGCATTCTCATCAACAAGGAAATTGCTTTCATCAATGCTATAGATTGTATCAAATAAGTCTGTTACCTGTGCCACAAACTAGAATTCACATGTAAATTAGTTGGGATGATTGTGGGCTTTGGTGGGGTTGGTTCACATCTGAATCAGGGAGAGTCGGATCATCGTTTTTTCCTTGAGAGACTGAGTTTCTCATCAAGAAATGCAGCGTGTGTCTAGCAAATTACAGATCTATTGGGAATTCCCCTAAGAATACTCAGAATGAGATGAAAATTAATCCACTATTCATTAGTAAAACTCCTCAGATTCAGAAAGTTTGTGGTTGGGAGTAATGTGCAAAGTTATGGAAGTAGCGCTCCCACTTAAGCCATCTGCCAAACTGCTGCCCTAAGGAGATCGTCACCTGTCTGCACACAGCCTTCTGCAGTTGGCTGGAGGTTATTGCACCCCAGCTGCTCACAGCTCTTTGCTAATATCTTATGTTTTAAATGGCCTGTCAAGTAGGTTTTTTGCAAAGAACAAAGTCCTCTTTCTGCTTTACCAGACATGTGCTCACACAAAGCAAAGGCATCTGACTGGTTAATATTCGAGAGCTCAGGGCTTTGTTTTTTGCAGAGTTCATAAGTGAGCGAGGCAACTCCTCCATGCTGAGACCTTTGTGCTGTGTAAGGCACCTCCCATGGTGCTGGAAGCATCTGTTGTCTGGTTTTAATTATATTCTTCATAACACCCCTGTAAGCAGCCTCATGTCTGGAGCTCTTCTCCCTGGTCCCCACTTTCACTGTGGCCTATTCTTGCTAAAGTGGTATCATCTGGTTGTCAAAACAACACTGACTTAAGTGGGGTGAGATAGACTCTGTTAGTTTGTAGTGCCCTTACAGGAGCTTAGATGGTTGCCATTGTGACCATATATATATCTATCTATCTCCATGTATATCCATATATAAATATATATATATGTGCATAGAATTGATTGGGTTGGAAAAGACCTCAGAGATCATCAAGTCCAACCCTTGGTCCAACTCCAGTCCATTTACTAGATCATGGCACTCAGTGCCACGTCCAATCTCAGTGTGAAAACCTCCAGGGATGGTGAATCCACCCCCTCTCTGGGCAGGCCATTCCAATGCCTGATCACTCTCTCTGGAAAGAAATTTTTTNTCACCAGCCTTGTTGCTCTTCTCTGGACCCGCTCCAGCCCCTCAATATCTTTCCTGAACTGAGGGGCCCAGAACTGAACACAACACTCCAGGTGTGGCCTCACCAACGCAGAGTCCAGGGGAAGGATCACTGCCCTGCTCCTGCTGGCCACGCTATTTTTGATACAGGACATGTATATATGTATATTGCTGACAATAAGTTCAGACGCTTCTCTCTTTCCTTTCTTGAGTGAAAAGTTCCTGTTGCTTCACCATCTCTGTTAGTAGTTTTCTTGGTTTGCCGCGGCTGGATGTTTGCCATTTCTATAGCAAAGTCCCATTTTCCCCATCTAGCGAAAAGCTTATTTTTTTAAAAATTTTTTATTTATTTTTTCCAAAATAATAGGAGAAAAAGGGTTTCAGGAAACCTTGGAAATTCTCCCCCTGCCCCTTGTTATTTACCAGTGGAGATAGATTATTAGATTATTTTAGCTTGACACTCGCTCATTTGGATTTCTAGTCCCTGTGTTTCTAGGAATTTGTCATTACTTTTGTGCAGTTGGTCTGGTCTTTTCTGGTCTCCTGAATTCCCCTCAGGGTTTAATAAAACTTAATATTTTCTTAACTTCTTGGATGCCCTTAACAATCACTTTTACAGTGTAGGGATATAATAATAATTTTCAATTCTATTTTGATCCTTTTATATCCTTCCAGCAGTAAATGGATATGGTCTTGTAAGAATGTTTATGTGGAGCTGTTAAGTTTATTGAACCCTATTTTGATTCAAAAATAGGATATCCTTTGCTGGATATGCTTCTCCCAGGCTATGTGAGTGCCTGCTGTCTCTCAGGCCTAAATTCTGTGAGCATTTATGCATGTGTTTAATTTTACAAATTAATTTCACTGGGACTGTCCGTGCATTAGCTTTTGAGGAATCAAAGCCTTAACCAGCTTTCTGAAGCTGCGTCTTTACGTTCATGCAAATCCTCTCTGCTACGAGGTCATCGAGTAACGTCTGTGGGGAGAGGCTTGGTTTAAAGTGTGCTCCAGGACAGACATCTGATGAGACGCTGTCCTGTGCTCCCTGAGGAGCAGAGGTGGAACTGTTGCTGCTCCAGGTGATGACCTAGGAATGTGGAGCTTCATGTTGCGCCAGTCCAGAGTTATTGGTCAATAATTTACAACACAAGGAGAAATACGCTAGGAGTCTGCAGCAGGAAACTCCTGCTCAGTGCATGATACTTGACAGGTCATGGAATCACAGAATCATAGGATGGTTTGGGTTGGAAGGGACCTCAAACACCTTTCACTAGGCCAGGTTGCTCAAAGCCCCATCCAACCTGGCCGGGAACACTTCCAGGGATGGGACATCCACAACTTCTCTGGGCAACCCGTGTGGTGTGCAGAGGTGTTTCCATTCCTTGAGGAAGTGTAGGGTTGATCTTTGGCATGAAAAACAGAATTTGGACCTGGAGGAGGTGAAGACTTCCTGGAGGAGATGTAACCACATACAAATAAAGCTAAGGCTGTCTGTCAAGACCTAGGAGGACCTGGTTGGTCTCTACAACTACCTGAAAGAAGGTTGAGGCAGGGTAGGGGTTGCCCTTCTTTCCCAGGCAACTAGGGATAGGGCAAGGGGAAATGGCCCCAAGTTGCATCAGGAGAGGTTCATGTTGGATATTAGGAGAAAGTTCTTCACTGAAGACTGGTTAAGCATTGGAACAGGCTCCCTATGGAAGTGGTGGAGACACCAAGTGTTCAAAAATTGAGTAGACCACACGGTTTATTTGGTGTGGTAGTATGTGTTCAGAAGTTGGACTTGATGACCTTGGAGGTCTTTTCCAACCTTAATGATTCTTTGATTCTATCATCTTGCAGCAAGGAGGATTCCTAAAATAGAGAGGTATCAGTTGCAAAGGATGAACCAGGAGAACTGAAAAGGATACAATGAGGAAGGTTTTACAAAACCTGAATTCTAATGCTGGCATAGGATGACCCATAGACTCTGTGCAAGGATTCATCTCCTCCACTGTAACCCTGAATTCAAGAGAAGAGTAACCAGATGGCCTCAAATCTTTTCAACCCAAAGACAAACTGTGACTCATGCTCTTTTTTGAGAGAGCTGAAAGGTAATTATTTGCCTATTTTATACATGGAAGGAGATCCCAGTTGTTTTCTGGTTTACTGTAGGAGTGACCATGAAGTTCTTTGATCACCGTTCATCCTTGAGAGATGGGAGCATTAAGTGAAGAATCTGGCCTTTGTCATCTTATGACCTTGGGATAGCTTTATGTAGGTCTTCTTTATATTCTATATTTTTATTATTCTTTTTTTTTCCTTCCCCCCTCCTTTTGGTTTTTTTTTTTTGTTTTGTTGTTCTTACAAGGGGAGTGCATGATAAGGTAGAGGAGAAAGAAAATTTAGTCCAAACACAGACCTCCAAATTGGTTTTGGACCAAGTTAAGTGCTGCCTACACAGTAACACCAGTGTCTGAATTTCTTCTTATTCCTTTGCAAGCTGTGGCTGTGTTCACATGGACAACTATGGCAGCCTCAGAACCACAGTGGATCACTTTCAAGATTAATGTATTATTTTCTGAATCGAATCAGTTACGAAAATATGACGTCTTCTGCAGCTGCTTTCAGTCATCCCTCAGCATTAAAACCTTGAATTTAGCACGGGTTTTCAACTGCACAAGTAATTCCCTTTCTTCTTTGGACGCTGTTTTAAGTGGGTGCTTAACTTCTGCAGCATGGGAGTAGTCTTGTCTCATTGATTTTTAGCCCACTTCTACATCACACACACAGTAAAAAAGGGCCATAGAAAAGTGACAAATAGCTTACTTTTTTCTAATCCATCCCTTGAGTTTCTGGAGCTGTTGGTTTCTGTACCACTGATGGATATTGAGCTCTTGCTTTCTATGTTTCTGTACCAATGACAGATATTGAGCTCTTGCTTTCTATGTAAGAAGTAGGATTATTATTATGAGGAAATGACAGTTAGCTGATGAATAGGGAACTTTATCAAGATTGTTTTCATCATGCTGCTGTGATGAAGGATAATCTGTAATTAGAAAGCTGTGTTGAAGTTTTTAGTCTGGAATCATTCCACATCTTCTCTGACAGGCGGGCTTATTAATGTCTTAATTTCAGTTTTGTGATTGCCCCTTACTAAATCCAAACCTTGCTGTGCAGTACTGACCATACTCATTTATTATGCTCTCCTTGTCAGTCAGGAGATAACTGAAGATAGGAGTCTGAATTCAGTAAACTTTACAACCCTGAAAAAGTTAAAATCCTTTATCTCCACTTAGATACCTTTTGTAATCCCTTTGTAACTTAAGTAACAGGACAATTTTAAAATTTTTTATTTAATTTTAGAAATTTCTGAAACTTGATGAATACTTTAAAAAATTTGTTAAAATTTATTGGCTATTACATGTTTCATGTCATCACCAGCAGTGAAAGATTTACATCTATTTTAACATCGAAACTGTCACCATCAAGTATCCCACCTAGAGACTTTGAATTTCCTTAGGTAGTTATTTGAGACAGCAAAATTAGGAAAGCAATGTGGTTTTTATTGGCTCACATGCAAATTTGTTCCTAAAATGTTGGGGTTTTTTTAAACTATGGGTTTTTTTAAACTTCTAGAGACTTTTCATAATAGATACCAGAACAGAGCTCTGGTAATGCCACATCAGAGTAGGAAGCAAAGTTTCTCTCTAAGTCCTGTTGGCTCTCAGCCTTGTGCCAGGGGCTCCTGGAGACCCTGCTGGGCAGCAGATCCCTCTTGCTTCTCTGTGGGGGATGTGCTGCTCCCTTTCCACTCTCCAACAGTAGATGGGGATGCTCCATTGACAGAAAAGATCCTCTCTACTGCCTCAGAGTGTGACAAAGAATTAATTGTACAGTTAGACTTCAGACAGAAATGCAAGCCCCCAACCAAAGACTGATGCTTACCAAGTATCATTCCGGCTTATCTGAGCTCTGCTGTGTGTGCACTTTGAGTTAGAAACATGACAATTTTAAAACTGCAGCCTGGAGAAACCCTTGTGTTTTTATTTGTTTGTTTGTTTTTGACTGCCACTATTCTGACTGAAGGAATTTTGTGGTGGACAGTGGCTTTGGCAGCTGACCACAGGAGTCGGGAAGCTGCACTCTTCCCAGGGAGTGTCGCCGGGCATATTTCAAAGCCACGCTTTTCATTTTTGGGAGTGACTGTTGTCTTCTTCCTGGCTATCCTGTCGGATGGAGTAAGTGGCATCACAGGCAAAGTCCTTTTCCCACACTGGACATAATGAACTGACAGGCAGAGCTAGGATGTTGATTACAGAGAGAGGCAGAGTTTAAATGGTCAAAAATGGTTGGGAATGAGGACATGCATGTGACTACGGAGGGTATTGACCTGTATAACTGGTATTCACAGACTAAGCTGAAAGGTTTCTTGGGGGTGTTTCTAGTGAAGTTGGTGCTGATGCTGACAGGAACATCTATGGCTCTGAGGAACAGCTCGGGCTTGCAGCAGCCAACCTGTTTATCAGGCTGAGCTGGGGTTTGATAGACTAGAGATTGTCTTCTGAGTTGGGGTTTGCCACAGCCCCCACCCTGTCCTGTGTTTCCCACTGTCTTTTCACACATCCTGAAGCCTGAGCCTCTCCACCAGCACAGCAGTGCATTTGGTCTTTGCTGATACAGAAAGTCATTTATCTCCTTGCGTCTTGCTGTGCAGAGCAATACGGGTTTCAAGCAGACAGGGCTTCTGGTTTCTGGAAAATAAGCTAACAAACTCCACTTTGCAAGATTACCATTTCCTCTTACTATTTTTGGAAGTGTTTATTTTAGAGCCCTGAAATTAATCTCAGGAGCGCCAAGCAGCACTTTAAAGAAGGAGGGGTGATGGGGCCTGGGGAGGAGGGAAGTAAAGGAGGGCTTATGTCACTGAATTTTCTTCATGTAATTGAGTATGTTCTTTAAGCACAAAAAACCAGTAATTTGGTTCTGAAATAGCTTTCATTGCAGTACACTCTCCTCTTTTCTGATTTCTGCCATTTTTGGCAAATACTGCAGGCAGTACAAAGGCCCTTGCAGAGTTATTAATCACATTTGGCAGCCAGGCTGCACTAATCTACTGTCTGGAAGCAGAGAAAGTACTAACTTGGGTGTTTTGAGATGCAGTGATTAAAACTCTTGATACCTTTCTTGCTGCAATGAGGACTGCAGGAAAAAAGTGGATGACCACAGAAAAAGCAGAGCTCCTCAGCCCTTCCCCCCCATCCCCCATCCCTAATCTGTATTGACTGGAGCTGGATTAAAATTGACACTGTTTTGTGGCATGCAGTTGGTAACAAAGCACCAGGGAAAGCTGTAGCTGTGATGGTGTAATGCAGTTTTCATAGCAGATGGATGGGAAGGGCACAGTCTCAGGGACCTAGCGGTTTAGGAATGGAGGATTCAGAATTTTTCTCATCTGGTTCCCATCAGGGATTTTGAAACAAGGTTCCCAGTTGAAGGAGGATAACTTGAAGGTAAAGGGAACAAAGGGAGCAAAGATTTTTTCTTTCTCTCTAGCCCAGTGGTCGCATCCTTCATGCCTGCATCTGGAACGTCAGGAATGAAACTTGCAGCCAGCAGAAAGTGACTGCATGTGCATGCTTTACTCCATCAGTCAGATCTTTGCTGATGCCAGGGTAACAGTTCACCTGCAAAGAAAGTCATTACTTTTGCTATGAATATCCTCAAGCTTTGGCTGTGGAAGAAGTTCAAGCTCTGACATACATCAGCTGTAATGCTTTGGACAGATGGTTCCTGCCTATGTGGAAGAAAAAGTTTACTGCCAGCTCTGAAGAGACCTGCAGTGCCACAAAACTGGGTGCAGATTTTTGGTCTAACTCTGTGACCATTCCACTTGGAATAGAAGCCAGAACTGTGATTACAAAAGGTCAGACTGTTGTGGACAGACCTGTAGTGATTTTTCAATTCATTGGTTAATTTTCAGTTCACTTTCACAGCACGTGAAGGCTGTGTTGGTTACACGGCGCAGAATAAGGGTACAGGTTACTCTTGGACAGGACTGGTGTGATCCGTGCTTCAGTTCTGTTATTTTCAGTCACTCCTTTTTAAATCATATTCCGTGCTGTGGTTCTGTTGGGTACTTCCTGAGCGGGTGAGTTTTAAACGAAGCCCTCCTATTGCCAAATAATTGAAATGGAAGCTAAAGGTGTGTATCTCGTTTAGTGGAAAAAGTGGTCTAGGTAAAGGTGCTTCTGACAGAGAGTATTTGGCTTCTTACCAATGGTAAAGAGTTTCTCAAAGAGTGTTAGCAATTTGTTCAAGATCTGTCTAATTCATTTCCAAGAGAGTTAATGCACTTCCTCTCAGAAAAAAAACAAACCCCAAACATCTGAAGTTCCTATGAAATGGGCGAGTCAATGTGAGTCTCTTAGTTTGCATTCAAAAATTGAAGCTGAGAGCTCTGGGAAAACCAGAACGATATGAGCATCATTTTTCACAGAAGAAATGTTCTTCTTTATCCTGGCTGAGAATTTATGGATTCTAAAACTCATCTTCCAGTGTGTAAGGAGGCCAGCACCAGTGATGCTCCAAGACCATGTTTTCTTCATGTGGCATGAAGTGACAAGGGCACCTGCTACTGCAGAGAAGGATTGGTTCTGTTCTCCTGGGCATAGATTATAGGGAAGTGAAGTCCCACAGCAGGTTAGGAAGGATTTCAGGGTTCAGTGATAGAACTTTGCATGGCTGAATCTCAAGTGGAGACAGCAAGAGTTTATTGGTTTAAGATGGGTGTAGGGACTTGCCAAAATTAGTCTGTTTGAGCATGGCAGCTGCTTGAGTTGCCCCTGCTTGAGCAGGGACAGTGGATAAAAGGGTCTTCTGTGATCCTTTGGTTCTGTAACAGCAGAGGACTTGAACTACACAGTGCATTCTATCACCTGCTTCTATCATAAATATGGAAAAACCCTTGAAAACTCGGAAGCAGGGCTAAGCAAACAACTCCATCTGTTTTCTTTTCTTCAGTGTGAGCTGGTCTTTCATTCAGTGACCTTCTGAGACTTTTTAATGCAGTAAGAAATGGCACAGGCAGCAGATTGGTTTTCATGGACCTTGTATATAATGGCTTTAAACTGTATTAATCTACTGTCCTGAAAACATAATAGAACAGTAATGACTCAGGGATCTGCAGTGGAAATCAAAAGAGATTAAATTCCCTTCTTTTGCTGTACAGGATGACATTGCTTGTTGCATTGCACAACACAAAAATAGGTCTGAGGTACCTCCAGAATCGTGTTGCACACAGTGCAATTAGTGTGTAAGAGAGTTATACAGAGGTTGCGTCTTATTCTTAGCAGCTGGAAAAACTCTGTAAGAGCCAATTTTTTTTTAATAACAAAGAGTTTTGAAGTAAGAAATGCTTCAATGAAAGCCAGAATCATTCATGAAATCACATTGATTTCATTTTCCTGCTCCAGATTTCTAAGAATTTTGGTATCTATTTAGTTTCTGTTTCTGATATTTTTCTGGGATTGATTTATTATTTCTTTTAGTTTTCTTTAGTTTCTGTCTTATGCTTTTGTTCTCCAAGTACTTTTTTTATTTGTTTCTTTGTTTGTTCCTATCCCATTAAACCTGATGGAAAGGCTCTGCTTTGAGCCAAAACTGTATATTCAATTTCTGTGTCTTCTCCATCTTTCTCAAGAAGTGATCTATGCTCCATAGATCAGGGTGGAAAGGCATTTCCTAATCACTGGAATTTTTTTGGCAGCGTTGAATTGGTTTTTTCATCTCTGCCTGCCTGTTATACAGAGTATCATGAGGTGTCACTGGGAATTTGTATACTGGCCACTGGATTTAAATTTTCAGTTGCTGAGCATTGGCCTAGGATTTATTGGTATTATTGACCAGACTGGATGTCAGCCCCGAGGAAATATTCTTGTGAGCCACTGATAAGATGTTGAACACGCCAGCAAAGCGCATCGTCATTTAGAACACCACAGGGGCTGTACAGTTGTTTGTGGATGCTATCCCATTCTCTATTCCCAAGCAACCCTGGAACATTTAAATTCCCAAGCAGGTCCACAGTGGCACTGGAAGTTTGCAGGAGCAGACGCTGCTGACTCCCAGGGTTTCATTTATAGGATGGGTTAATGTTAGTGGTGCTTTTCCTAAGTTCCCGCAGCGCCGTCTGGGTTGAGCTGACTCCAGACAGTCTTGACAGCTTGCTCTGAATTTTAAGATGAAATTGTGGGGTCATCTCTAAGTGTTGAAGTCCATGTTTCTGTGTATTGTGGTGAAGAAAGTGTCTTGCTCGGCAGATGTGAAGCAGAGGTACTGAAGACAAGACTCCAGTGGATGGGGGGACTGGGCTGCAGGCAAAGGACAACAGTGACTGCCCTATCTGCAGTGTCTATCAGGAAGTCCTATCTGGAAATAGAGCAGGATTTCCAAGCCATTCTTTTCTGCTTTTCTGTGCTCAGCTTTGCAGAGAGTAAAATATAGATGAGAGAAACAGGTGTTTGTTCTTCTGAGGCCAAAAGTGACAAATGCCACCAAGACTATTATAGTATCCTGAAAAACCTCAAATAAGAATTTATAGGTGTGTTTGCCCTGCAGTGGTTCACTGGAGAGAAGAGTGTCTAGTGCAGAAGATACTTGCAGCAGAATCTCCTCTTCCTGGAAGATGTCAAGGGTTGTGACGTGCTGGGTTGTACTGCTGCAGACCTCTGACAACACAATGCCCCCTTCCCTCCCATCTCCACCATGGGACAGTTGGGGGCATTCTATTTAGGCTCTGTTTGAAACAAATCCAATATCACATCACAATGGAAGGGTAGGATCTAGGGGTGTTGTTTTCAGTAAGTGCTGGATTTTGATTCGTGTTTTACTGTCCCTCTCAACCTTTCAATTTCGTTGTTGAAATAATAGCAATATTTACAATTGCTTTTGGTTTTTTGTAGTCTATAACTATCTTTGGTCCTATGCCTTTATCTACAAACATTTGCTTTCATTTGTAAATGAGATACTTGTCTGAGCAAATAATGACTAATAATCATAATTCCATTGTTTTCACAAATACCACTTAACATGTGAAAAATTTAGAATAGTAGAATGTACTCAGAGCCTTGTCTCCCCAGGCACTGGATTGGAAGAAATCAAATTCTGCAAGGCACCATCACAGAAAAAGAGATTTTTAGTTTCTAGCGTGACTCACTCTGATACCCTCCATGACAATCTTTCTTGTCTGCTAAATTAGCACATGGGTGGTGTTCGCTCAGTCATGGTGTCTCAAATACTCTGCAGCTGGCTTCCAAGAGAGACTAATTTTAGCTCAGACACGTGTGAACACAGGGAAGAGGTCTTTTGGGTCATCAGCTCTTTCTTACTGTCTTCCAGAAGGCAACCAACATCTGTCTTGGATGAAAGTAGACTTTCCCTTCAACTTTGTTCTTACTCTTACTGAAAGATTTTCTCAAAGATCTCTGCTTTTTTTTTTTTTTNTATCTTCATTGCAATAAAATCACAGGAAAGGGCTGGAAAGTACATTTTCAAGGTGTTGAATCTAAGTGCCAGTTTATTTTACATGCAAATTCCAGTATTTCAAAGAGTGCAACTAAATATTCTGACTACCATTTAAAATATTTACAATTCTCCTAGTCGGATAAGACACAATATTTTTAGTTGAAGATATTCCCTAGACATCTGCTTTTTTTCTAGCCCATATGGTGGAATGTGTGCCACATCTCATGCGTACGCTCTGCCATATAATTGCTGCCAAAAAGGATTCTAAGTTACTGTCTAAGGCAAAGCTATTCAGTAATCTGGCAAAACCTCCATCTAGAACAGTGTTTTGCATAATCTCTGAGCAGCCACGCATCGGTATCATATTCTGCCCCTTGTTTTGAAACAATGTTGGATAGTGCTGGCATCATTAGTGGGCTATTAGCATAGTCCATGACACTCTTGAACAAGGGCAAAGAGTTTATTCACAGTTCTCCAGCTGACCTGCACCTGTTCCACTGAGGACCCTTCACTTATGGGGTTTTTTTCTCTGCTCTTCCTGTTAATATAATCCAAATGTTGCAGTGAAACTCTCTTGGTTACTAACTGAAGATTAAATAACACCAGAAATGCATACTGGTGCCTTTTTGTGGCTAGCACTCTTCAGACTGTATTTAGACTTTCTCTGCAACACTTTGGGGAAATGAGGTTTGCTTTAGCATATTCTCCAATTAAACTGTGATTTATAAACTATATGCTGGAAATTCATATAGATTAAAATTTCATATATGTATATTTGAAATCCTTTTGTATGGATTTGGCACCAAGGATGAATGTAATTAAGATTCTGAAATTTGATTAGAGCCTAGTGACCTCCCAGGTTCATATCCTAAGTGCTTGTTGCTTTTTGCTCATGCCAGAGGTGGGAGTGTGTAAGAGTGGATGTAAGTTTTAAAGAAAGCCTAAATGGCTCAAGGCATTGTGCTTTAAAATCTGTGTAGTACAATGCCTGCTCTGCAACGACAGGAGTCCCTGAGACTCACACAGTGAGCTGTGTCACTTCTCTGTGCCCTCTGAAACATTTCGAGCAGCTGTGTGATGTGTACATCAAATGAGGGGGCAATGCTTTTATGGAGATGTATGTTATTTGTGTGTTAATTACCAGTATAAGCATCCAGTTGAGTTTAAACTTACTGCTGAAAAAATTCTGTACCTGGTGCTCAAAGGATACCTTTTTATAAGCCTCTTCTTTCTCCTGTCTTAATGATGTCAGCTTCCTCACCATCCTTATGAAGTCAGCTGCAGCTCATGGACAATTAATGTAAAAGATGTGTAGGATATCAGCTCAATAAACCCATTTTTGCTGTGTTGCTGGGTCTACCCAGTTTCATGCATTTATGCTGGAGGTAAAAGGTGTTTGCATGCAATCTTCTTACTGTAAATGATATTGTCCTATTCTGTTGTCTCATTCTAGTGTGAGGTTTGGAGCAGAAATATTGCAAGGAAGAGGTATTGCGTTTTTTAACAAAGTGAGGAATATAAAAGACTCTCTATTTTCATGTCCTGCTCTTGAAAGAGATAAAATGCAAACATCAGCAGCCTGCTAAAATCCCGTTCCAGTTTTTGCTCACCTTAATCCTTTCCAATTATTTTTGAAGAGTCGCCTGTTCATTTCCCACCACTGAGGGAGAGGTGTGAAATGCCCTTTAATTTTGTCTGAGTCCTGCAAGCAAATCCTGTTGCTGGATCCTCTCAGTTCAGCTGTTCTCTGTTGTGGAGACCTTACAGAGTGTCTCTCAGTTGTTGTCCCTATTCCCACTGTGACATTTACTTTCTCTTGCAGTGATTCTTGTCCCTTCCCACACTCAGCAGAGGTGGGTGGTGGGGAATAATTGCACCCCTTTTTATTTAGGTTTTGGTGCCTTTCACGAGAATTTTTATAGACCTCTTGATATTCTGAGGACCTGTCTTTGCCTTTCCCAAGTGTATAATTATTCTTGTTATCTTTAATTAAAATGTACACGTAGGTATACCAAATTACTTCCTTCTCTTTCCTTGCCTTATTATAGCTCTTGAATAGGGGCAGTTCTGTTATTCTGTCTCTGATGAAGTTCCTGGGAAAAGTTGTGTAGCTCTTAACAGGGTGAGAACCATCAACATAAACCTAATACTGACCTTCCTGCTTGGTGCATCAAAAAAACGAGGTGCTTTAGGAACAGCACAGCTTATTTTTACATTCAGTCCACTTCTTATTTTCCCACTGGGACATGATGGAGTGGTGTGTCTGGGGCCTCTATTTTTCCTTAAGAGAAAGCTTGTGCTGCTGCTTTTGGAGGTGTCACCATCCCAGTTAGAGCGCCCTGATCAGCATAGTGAGAAGGCAGGTTGCAATGAGTCAGTGTTGTGCCAAAAGCTGGTTTAGAGAATCAGAGATAAAGAATATCTTTTAAAATACATTTTCTTGTAATGTAAGTTATATTCACTTCCATATGTTCAGAGTGTAATATGCCAAGACCCTCTGTGGTTTTGGAGGGATCTTTTAGACAGCAAACCAGATTAATATGTATCATGGAACGATAGAATGGTTTGGGTTGGAAGGGACCTTAAAGATCACCTGGTTCCAGCGCCCCAGTCATGAGCAAGGACACCTTCCACTAGACCAGGTTGTGTAGAAATATATATTAGACCCTCAATTCATGGAGGCACTTGCAGTGCTGTGCTTTAAGAGGCAGCTTATGGGATATGTTGAACTGGAGTGTTCTGAGCATGGCCAAGCATGACATTAAATTGTGGAAGTCAGTGTCCATTAAAAGCCATAACAAAATAACACATATTTCAGGAATTCACATGTTCTGTTTTTTGTGTCTTCCTGGCGGACAAAGGAGCTGGACAGCAAAAATTTTTCCCTTGTATATATTTTGCTCCCCTTTACAGTTCTCCACAGGGTGTCAGGACAGCCACTGGTGACAGAGCTCTAAGTGCTGCTGTTGCTGGGAGGGGCAGCTGCTTTCCTCTTCCACTACAGAGATGCAGGCAGCAATCGCCTGTGGGCACAAAGACTGACCAAAGGGGAGCATCCACAGCCTGGCTAATGAGCACCAATTAAAATCCTGACCTGGTGTAGCCCAGGAAGGGTAGAAATTACAGGTGAGGGGCAAAAGGACTAAAGCTTTTGAAGTGGCCTCTTATGCAAATAAGGCAAAAGCCTTTTACTTGCCTATATTGATCTTGAAGAAATTAGCATTTAATTTCTATAATTAGCCTTTCATGCATTCTAAGGAAGCGAGTGCACACTTACACACTCATTCTCATTTCTATTAAATCTTGAAGGCTTGCCACTCGGTTGCTAAGGGGAAGCAAAGATTTGAGTCGGGGATGAGCAAAAAGCAGAACTCGCTCCCAGGTGTGTTGGTGAATCATCAGGGAATGAAGGTTTTTAATAACGTCTAAAGGAAGGGGTGGGGGGAAGTGCGTGGGTGTAAAATTTAATTTTCCTGAAAGGTGCTGAGCCTGACAGAGCAGGGACTGCTGTCCAGTGAGCGCAGAGGACCGGTGGGGACAGGGCAGGCTGGTGTGACTCTCTGCCCGGGCCATCACCTGAACAGGATGGTCCTGAGCATCAGACCAGAGCCCTGAGTGGTCATTTGGGAACTGGCCAGCATGGCTTGTAACAGGCATGTTCCTCTGTGGGCAGAGGGATTGAGGCAGCTCATCTGCTGCCCGTGAAAAATGTTATCTCCTTCCAAAGCACAGAGGGTAAACTAAGGGAAATTAAGAGGGGTTCAGTGCAGGGTAATGAGTGTATTTTAGAGGCAAGGAAGCTTCTTGTGGAGAAGACGGCCTGGAGGGAGACTGTCAGCACAGAGAAGAGAGGTTTGTTAAGAAAAGAGAACAGGCCACGGAGGCATGAAATCTTAAGCCGTAAGAAAATTGATCAAGAATTTCTATTTCCTTAATTTCAAAAACACAGAGATACTAGGTGGAGCAGTAAGCTAATGAATAAAAAAATGAGAACTGGGATGAATTCTCCCACATAGGTTACTGATCCTTTATAGATGAGTCTGTGGAATAAACCTAGAGACTTTTATGCTGTGATATTCCTAAATTAGTACTATTTCTTAAATGTATATTTCAATATTTGTGCCACAAATCTGATCCTTAGAGCTGCATTTTTAATCCTGTGGCTGAAATTCCCTTGTCGGCAATTGATGCAGATCAAATGTTGAGTTTCAAACATATACAGCAATCCACAGATCAAAGATTGTGCATGGAAATGTTAGCAAACAGTCTTTGAGTAAAATAGGAAAAGAATCCGTACTCTGCTTGCAGGTAGCTGGCAAACAAGAAGAGCAGAGGGGTGGAGAGTGATTGCAGCAGTTTACTATGAAATATCCACTGGGATGCAGTTTGTCATCTGTGGCTGAACATTGTATAGTCGTGCTGCAGCTTTGCCAATAAAATACTGATAGTGGAATTGCTGCCCAGCTGGAGCTTTCTCAGAAAACAGATATAATTATTTACATTCTTTAGTCTTCAGCCATTGATCATGTCAACAGAGACATCCCACAATTATTAGGTGCCAGGTGATCTATGTTACCATCTATAAAAGGTTCACAGTTATCTGCTGTTCTCTCAGCAGGTTCTGCCATGAGACTGAGCTGTGTTGAATGATTTTATTCCAGATCAGAAGAGCTGGTCTGACTTGAGCCCTTGCCAGGGGTTGGATGCATCACCTTCCAAGCTGTGATTAGCCACTATTGCAGCCTCCCATTCGATGCACTGTGCCATGCATTTTTCTCAGGAGGGAGTTTTTCTTCCATCTCATCAGTCCCTTTTTTGTGGACGCTGTGGCTTCACGCAGCTGGTGGTAGCATCCAACACACGTGTCCTCCTGGGATACCTTCTCTTCAAACCTCCCCCCCCCCCAAGAAAGAATGAAGAAAGATGAGGGTGATTTATTAGGACAACTTGACTCAGGTGCTGCTGAAATTCAACTATTCAAGCAAGGCAAAGGCCAGTGGGCAAAAGATAAGTTTTCATGATGATCCTCTTTCTCAACCCACTAAGAAAAAGATGTGGATATTCTGTATTCTGTGGCTGACTGTGCCAAACCATCACTTGGAGCTGGAAATGGTATCCTGTCATCTGGTAGGAACTATAGGAATTAAACACTTCCGTAGCCAAATGTCAGCTTGGTTAGTCAATAATATTGCTTCTGACTGTCTCCTGATGCTCAAATAACTGCAAAACTTTGCCAAGGAGATTATTTTCTGCCCCTGTTTATTTAGGGATTTTTTGAGCCTTGTTCTTTCACTTGCACACAGTGAATGACCTTGTCTTTGTCCTTCTGTTCCGTAGCAGATAAACTTCACAGCTTTTAATACCTTTTAGGGTTTTAGTGTGGTGTGCGAGCTTTCCTCTTGCAGCATGACTGCTATAAAAAGTAACTTCCATTTTGAAATATTCTGGTAGATTTAGGTTTTAAAGACAGAAAATAACTTCTTGTTTGTTTGTTTGTTTTTGTTTTAACGTCCTTTGGTATGATTTCCTCATCCCACCTCTTGTGCCCACCGAGTCAAGACTCCACTGAATTTATTACTGGCATTTCATCTTGGTTCTCTGAACACCGTTACTGGATGCGATGTGAGCTCCAGAAGCTTTTTGATTAATTTTATTGCTGTCTTTAAGCTCATCAGTGAGCTGCCTAGATCAGAGCTGGAAATGGAGCCATTCCTCATGGAAACTTTTTAGGAGGGAAGGGTGTTGGAACAGTGTCATTCCTCCACATTCCAGTAGCAGAATGAGAAGCAGCTTGTCTTGCTTGCCCCTGCTTCTGAAATTCTTGCATATTTAGGATAAGTCAGTAACTTAGGACTAGAAACATTACCTGTTAATTCCATTGGGAATCAATGAGATAGATTGTAATGGTATCATTCAGAAACACTGAAAATACAAGGAAAGGCACTGCAAAGTTACTGGTGCTTGAAATTTTTTTGTTATCCCCTGCAAACAAACACAAAGCTTGATGATTCAGTGCATCTGCAGTTTCAGAGAAATATATGGGAGATTAGAAAGGGAAAACAACATTATATTGCTATGCAAAGCCTGCAGCAGGAATTCGCTCTCACACCTTCTGTGGGACGTGAAGTGGCAAAAAATAAGCAAAACGTCATCACATTGGATGAATTGAATTTCTTCAAACCCAGATTCAATTCAATAGGAAGGTCTAGTTCAAACTCATTGTGATAAATTTCTCAAAACTAAAAGGAGTTTTTAAGGTCACATTTTATTCACTTCAGTCTGTGACTTCTCCAAGATTATCTAGAGAACGTGGCTGGTATTTTGCTTCCTTCTTTCTTCCTTTGCCTTTTAAAAGCAGAGCACGTGGGAGCGTAGGAAGAACACCCTCCAGTTTTTCAAGCGTTATTTCCCTCAAGATTATTATGACAATACCCTGGCAGTATTTTTGTATATGTATATACGCACCTTGAATTGAAAGCACCAACAAAAACAAAAAGCCAAGAACTAAAACCAGAACCTAAAACTCCAGGCACTTGATAAATCAAAGCTAAATTGCCTGCAGGGCCAATGCTGGGAAGAGACAGAGTGAAGCCCTGCTCGGAGGGCAGCGTGGCAGGGAAGCCACTTGGAGCAGGCAGGGCTGAAAAATGTGCCAGGAAGGGAAGGACCAGAGCGCAGGGAGCATCTGCCACTGCCCGGGTGCTGCAATGCCAGGGGAAGGAGTTACTGCTGGAAATAGTTCCAACATGCTTCTTGCAGAATTCTGTGCTTTTAAAAGCTCCGAGAGAGCAGCACTAACGTGAAGCACAAGCGTGTTTCTGTGCACTTGCTGGTGGAGTTCATGCTGTTCTGTCACCAGGGCCCATCTGTGTCCTAAAAAACGAGCTCCTCAGGCTGTCTCTGCCGTGAATCCTTTGGCACACCCTCCCAGGTGCTTCCCCTGAGGAGGCTGGGGGCGAGCTCGGGATACCCAGGTCATCTTGGAAAGGTCACCCTTGTGTTCTGTAGGATCTTCTCTCCTGCAGTCACGGTCTGTTCACAGGTGTTGTATCAAGTCATGTGCTTTGGCCCTTGCTGCCACAGAGTACCACTTTAAAAAAACTCCAGGCCTTTGCATCACCTCTACAGGCAGAATTATTATTATTATTATTATTNTCATGGTGAAGAACCAAGCTGGTAACCCACAGTGCAGTGTGGGCACAGGAGATGCTCTCGAACCCTCGGTGTCATTTTTAGGGACTGTGTGAGCTGGGGAGAAGGATAGCAGTGACCACATCAGCCCTGACAGCCCCTCGTGGTGAACCTGCAGACCAGCCTTCAAGTGTGTCTGAGAGCCACAAGGCCAGGGCAGACAGCCCGGAGGGACGCGTTGCTGTTGTAGAGCTGCTTCAAGATAGAGAAGAGCACTTGATTTGTGGCCCTCCAACCCACCAATATTTATGATTAATTATTCTTTGGCAGGGGGTTAACAATTGACTGTGGACATGGAGAACCTTCTTTAAAGCTTGTCCCCAGGCAAGAGCTCCACAAGGAGGAGCAGAAAGATCCCCCCGCTGCCGCCAGGAGCGGTGAGCTTTTGCTGCGGTCTGTAGCAGCCATGGAGTCAGATTACATTAATGTGGGTGAATTTAATGTCTTGGATTCCTTCACAAGGGAGCCGGCTGCCTTCCCTAGTTGTACAAGTCAGAGCCCAGAATAAAGGCTTCTTGCAACGCCGCTCTGAGAAGATAATACGCAAGGGAGAAACGAAACTACTGAGTAGATGGCGACTGAGTCGATCGCTAAAAGCTCTGTTTTACAGGCTTGGGTGGTGAGGTACACCAGCAAAAGTGCCCACCTTGACTCTTTGCCTGCCCCAATGGTATACATGTGGAAAGAGTTTAGTTAGAGCTGAGCTTTTTTTAGCTGTGTAAGCTTTTATGTCTGGCATTAGTGCACTGGTCCATACAGGAAAAAAAGGTCTTTTGTTCCTGCTCTAAAATTCAGAACAATAAAAATTAAGCCATTGCTGTATTCTTCTGTTTTATTTTCTTTTTCCTTAGCTTTGTTGGAAGGACTTGAAGGATTAATCTGTCATATGGCTGCTTTCTATTCAGGTCCAAATGAGCAGAACCAGTGACTGCATGTGGTGTGTTCTCTATCATTTGGAGCTAAAGCAGCAGGATTAGAAATTCTCCTGCGTTGGCTCAAGTAGAAGCTTTGTGGTTATTGCATGAATGATGGGTGAACCTCTATGAAGTGTTATAACTTTAGGCCAGGCTAAAAGGCCAAGCTTTGCTTTACCTGTGACTCTCTCCAAGGTGTTATGACACCAATTGTTTTCCATCCTATCTCCCCATTTTACATCAGTAGTGGATTCATAAATCTTCAGAACCACAAGAAGAATTACTGGTTAACTATTCTGACCTCCTCCAGAATAAAATCAATAACACTTCCCAATCTATATATTGACATGAACTAAAGCAAACCATTATTTTAAAAAAATTAAATTAAATAATCTGGCCTTCAATTAAGAATTACCTAAAATGTTGAATCCACTGGTTTAAAGCTTGGCACATGAATCGTTGGTCCCAAATTTTAAAATCCTGGGGATTTAACCAGGTTTTTAAAACTACCTTTTACAAGCCTACTTTCAAGGTTCAATAAAAAAAGCCTTACAACTCCCACCATGAAGTTCTGCTAGACTTACTATCTACTTTCAGTCTTCAAAGCATGCGTGGGTGGTGATTGATGTAGATGTATTGCAGAGTGAATATAATTGCCAAAAATATTAAAGCTCTTCAAGTGTTCCATTTCTATAGAAAAATGTATCTACTTCTTTTCTTTGCTGCAAAATGCTGAAGCTGGTATTCAGTTGTCTTGTTCATGGAGACTGAGAATCAACATGTGCTGTTTTGTTAGGTTTGGGTCTGATTCCCATATAAAATGTGTTGTGGTTTTTCCAGAACTGGAATAGTAGTTCTCTTTGCTGAATGCAAATACAGATTAATATCCTGTTCATATCTGTAAGATGATGTATAGGTACATTTCTTACACAATTTTTAATTTGTACTTTAAAATTTAGTATCTACTGCACACTTAAAGTATGTTTGTGCTAATTCTCTAGGAGAAATCTTTACCTTATTTTTCAGCAAGACTTTCACTTGAAATTATTGTCATTATTTTCCCTTAGACTAAGTGGTGGAAGTTTTTATACTCCGCAAAGCAGTGGTATATGACACTTCACTTGAGATGTCACACCATTTTGTCACCTACTTTTGTGGATACTAAGACTTACAGCCTTGTTTGTGGTAGGCACTCACAGACACCTCCCACGGACACGGTCTATGCCCTGATTACAAACAGAGCAGACAGAACCGGTGCAGAGAGAGGCAACTTGTCTCAAATCACAGAGGAGATCAAGAAAAGAGCTAGGAGCAGAAGACAGGTATCCTGCCATTCCAGGCCAGGCTGTGTGACTTCTTGTGATGCATAAATCTGAGACTTTCCAAAGAATTGAGGAGTATTCTATTAAGAGCAAAACTTTTCTGGTAAAGCAACAAATCAGGTGGTCTGGGGGATGACAGCTAGCTAAAAATATTATGATAGTTCATTACTCCTCAAAGCACTGAAAAGCAGCTTTAAATAACATTGTTTCAACTGTTTGAATGCTGACCTTCCGGCAATGACTGTGTCAGTTCAGAGCCTGAAAGTATAAAAAGTACAGAAACATCCATTATCTGCAGAGCTGGCTGTCAGCTGGTGATTATTTTTCTTGCACATTATTCTGTGCATTTATACAAAATTATCTTTGGAGAAAATTGGGGGGAAATGCATCACTGACTTCTCTGTGCATCCCAGGAACTGTGGCAAGGCACACAAATAGCTGCCAGCCAGGCATTGCCCTCCTCCCTGCCCATTTGGCTCAGGCTTGGGTGGGAAGGGAAGGTACAATAACAGGCTCCACCTGTGGTTATCTTTACCTTCAGCAACACTGACAAACCTGGAAGAGCAGCATCTTCCTTGTGCTCTTTATCTTGACCTGAATGAATCTATAGGACAAAATAGTGGTTTGCTACATCTTCACAGAGAGGAGTTTTTCTTGCCCTGAAATATGCTCTTTTTTAAGCAAGGTACTTAAATATATACTTTTCTTGAAGGAGTAAAGAAATTAAGACTACCAGTATTTTGCTTTATTGGGTTGTAACTGGATATAAAAATGAAGGATTTTGATAAACTGGGGATTTTAGGATTTGAATGCAATTTACAAAAGAAGGAACTGGATATGAGGCAATCCTGGGCATTGCAGGTACTGGGGAAAAGAAATAGTAAAGGCCATAGGCTTTTGGGAACAGAAATCACATAACTGTTAGATTTGACCTTGCATATTAAGCTGTGGAGGTGAAGGAAAGAGCTAGGCTTCTGAATTTAAATAGACCCAATTTCCCCAGAATGAGGGAATTGATGGGCATATATAATTGGACCATGTTACTGTAGGGTCATGGTGGAGGTGGGGAGGTGAGCATGAAGGTAAGACTGCAGCTACTAATGGCTCAACAGAACCTGTTCTTCCTGGAAATAAACATTTAGAGGGGTTGGAATGACTGTGTCTAATAAAGAAATTATGCATGCAAATTAAGAAGGAAAGCCAGGCTTATAAACATATTGGGGGAGTTACTAAATATGGAGGTTGGTCATAGACACAAAAGGAACTTAAAAGAGTGAGAAAAAGAGAAAATCTTACATTCAATCCATAAAATCGCTTAAAAATCATTCTGATCCTACTCTGAAAAACTGGTGAGAGGGGGTGTATGGTAGATTATTTAGATTAGCTACTGTATATTTAAATGCAGGCCGAAATATATTTGCTACGACCATACTTGCTAAGGGGTCTTTGTAACAAGGGAACAGAGAGCTTATGACTTTTTCACTCACTTTCTTGGAGAAGACTGCAAGGACCCTGGGAAAATTGTTGTATGTTCACGTCACACCATCGTCTAAGCACAGGGAAAATGCTTTTATACTACGCTGAAGATTTGCCACCTCACTACAAGGACTTTACATCACATCTTCAACAATCTACATCATAAACAAGGTACAATTAGAGTCTGGGGTTTCTCTGAAGCATCTTGACTCTTTTTCTGTTTATGATTTTTTGGTTTGTTTTTTTTTTTCTCGCATTTCCCGTTTGATTTTGGTGTTTCCAAAGAAGTGATTTCATTCGGGGTACTTCAGTTTTAGTTTTGATCGACAAGCTTGTAATAATGTCTTCTCCAAAGGTGTCTGAAGGAGTGTCCATCCTCAGTGAATGTTGTTCTGGTTTGTTTCCTTGTTTTGCCAAACATTACTTGGGGATGTGGGATGGATTTCAAAAGAACCTTAGGCCAGATTTTAGTGATCACTAGAACTTGTAGTTGCTTCATGAAATATATATAAGGTGATTTGTGATTTAGGCTTGAAAAGACCTATGGAAGTCCACCTCCTTCCTCTAATTAAGGATAGGTTCCTTTGGTTTGCTCAGGGCCTTGCCAAACCCAGTTCTGAACATCCCTTGGATGAAGACCCCAGCTTGGGCAACTCATTTCAGAGTTCCACTAAACTCACAAAGAGAAGATTTTTATTTTTTTTTAATTTTTTTTTTTGGGGGGGGGGGACGGGTGGGAGAGGGAGATAGTTTGTGCCCCCAGCCTCTAACTGGAATTACCACCTTTTCAAGAAATACCTGACTCCAAACCTTGCTAGTAACCGTACAAGGAGTTTGTGTTTGTAAACATTTTTACAATGAGGAAAATATGTCCTCCTAGAGGTCAGCTGCAATATGCCCTCTGAATGCCAATAGAGACAAGATTATTCGATGCAGTTTTCTTAACAAAGCAAGGATAAAATGTGTACGGAAACCTGGCCTTTCAAATGCATTTTTACTTCCCCACAGTGGTGGCAGCTGAGACACCAGGATTTTATTCTATTTCAAGACGGTCTTAGGTTTGTCACATAATCCAGTATTTTCCAGACTTAAAGCATTTCAATTTTAAATCCATCAAAGTCTTTTTGAGTAAGATGGTGCCTATGTACAATATCCACTGTATCTCAACACTTAATTTCAGTGTACTCTTAAGAGCCAGTTATTAATTAGGCTACTGTAATGTTCATAACTGCATAATTTAGGCCTGTTAAGCTCTAAATGAAGATTTTTCTTTTTCTTAAAATTGCACTATAACTTGTAATTAGTGTCTTGAAACAACTGGAAGATTTTCTTTTTTTCTTACCCTAAAATCAACTTCTCCTTCCCTTCCACTAATTTGTAAGTGAATCTCGATAAAAATCAGGACTTTGCAGCCAAATTCTGGGGAAGATGTGGGACATTTGAAAAAGTCTCAAGAAAGATTACAGGTGAACAATTATCCACAAGGAGATGTCAGAGGGAGCTTAAGGCACAGAAATAGCATTTGTGGGAGAAATTATATATATCTGGATGCATTCACAGTCAAATTGACTGCAAAGATAAGAAATTAGGGGGTCACTCTGTCACCGATTACTGCCACCATCAGTACCCTTCTTTTTCAAGTTGCTGAAGCAACAGTGATATTAGCAAAGCTTTTTTATTTATTTATTTTCACCGTCATTTATTTAATCTGTTCTGGTTTTATTATTAAAAAAGAACAAAGGAGATGGCATTTCAAAGGCTCTATTGTGGAAGCCAGGGGAGGAGGTTGAGATTAGGAAAATAAGCCAGGCAATAAAGTATCAGGTTTCTCCAGCAGCTGTGAGTGTTCCTACTTGCTTTTCCCTTGCTTTGCACAGCAGCATGAGCAGGAGCTGTGTTGCTCACTCCGAGGTTGACTCTGAAGGCTGCAAAATCAAAATTTTAGTGACGTTCATCCATTCTCTTAGTGCTCTGTAAACACAGTCCTGAAACTCAATTTATTGAGTTTGTTCAATGTGTTGAAACCGGCTGAAAAATCCAAACACCGTTCACTTCAAATAGATTTATCTTCTTGTTGGTTAAAGCTGGACTAATCACAAAATTAGGGTACCCAGGAAGGTACAATTATTTTTGAATCAGTAAAAAGTTGGATGCTTTGGTGTCAGCACTTTGCCCTTTCACCCTCCTGCAGCCATCTCTAGTGACCTGGCTGATAACAAATTTTGTCCTGAACTTTGCTGTGGGGAATGACCCCTTCGCTAGGGCTCGTTACGGGAATCTTCCAGCTTGTAAAACACCTTTGGGGTTTTTTTTTTGCCTTCAGATGAAGGGATCCTCCAGGTCTCAGAATGCAGGCATCTTCAGGCCTTTAAAGATGATACTCTTCCTCTTGCAAAGCCTTTCTCTGGGCTCTCCAAAGCGAGAGAGCGTGTTAGATCCTGAGGTTCTTAACTTGATGGTGAGCAACACAACCAGCTGGGGTGGTCTCATCCAGCATAGCTGTTTTGGGAAGCAACACAGACCTGCACCGGCTGAAGGTGTAACCAAGTTCTCTCATTGCCTAACCCCGAAGCCTCCTCATTAACGCAGCAGCAAATGTACTCATTGCAATTAAATCTACTCCTTCTCAAGTAAACATATGCTGAGGTTTGTGCTTTATCACTTTGAAATAAGATTTTCCCAACTTTGCTAATTAGCAATGTTGCCCAAACAGAAAGAAACATATGGCTCATGCCATGCTGACTTGAAGGCTTTGGAATTCCACTGGAGAATAATTAAAGTGATTTTGATTTACTGGCATGATGAAGCACGAGCCATTCTCATTTGGCCTTATGTCTAGAAGCTCTGAGACAGTAAGGTAACTTAGCAGGAGGGCTGTAATAATTAACACGAGCCAGATTGTTGTTATTGAGATAGCTTTGTTGCCGTTAACAATCATTTGTAATTATCAAGAGACTTTACATAATCCAGGCAATATCTCACGTTTACCTGGCTCTGGAACCACATGGTTAGTTCCACTTAGTTCAGGCTGAATGGTTGAGAGATTGCAACGTTTCAGTTTTTCTTGAAATCCTGTATCTAGTCATAAGGAAAAGAATCTTTCCTGTCAAATAGAATCCTTTCCCTTTTTTTTTTGTTTTGTTTTGTTTTTTTTTTTTTTTGTTTTGTTTGGTTTTTTGGTTTTTTTTGTTTTACTGATAACACCAAGGAACATGCTGTCAATTGCAGATTTTCAAAGATGTATAATTATCTTCGGCTTTCCCTTTTGGAAACAGATGTGCATGGCAAATGCACATTTCTTCATTGAAAAACTGAAAAATTTTCAAACCAAATTTTTGATAAAATATTCAAAACCAGGTCAACATTTTCTCTGGAAAACAGACAACAAGAGATAAATGATAATATGAGTAAAAACTCAGCTTCTTCCTAGGAAGAAGTTAAGGCAGAATTTTTACCCAGCATGGATAATTCACTCTGCTCTCCTGATGCTCACCATGAACTGGAAATAAGTGAGCCTGTTTGCACATCACTGTAAATTTTACTCCACAGATGGCTGTTTAACAAAGGTGTGTGTTGTCTCCTGCAGGTTACTTAATATAAACATATATTCCTCTGAATAAATGGAAATTAAATTGTGTAATGTAGGCAGTAGATGTCATAAATAGACGCTGCTTAGAAAATACAGAATAAATAACTGACGTTAAAATCTTTGTTCAGAGGCAAATGCTTTCAAAACCATAAGATAGGAAGAGCTTGTACTTCTTGATTACTTTTTTTAAGCTCTGTGTTTTGTTTTGTTTTGTTATTGAAAGAGTCTTGACAACTAATTTCCAAAATAAATTTCTCTGGATTCTGTTTAACATAAGCTTCTAGAGACGCTCTAAGATGTCAGCATGTGAATCTGCATAAGTTGAAACTAAGGCCAAACCACAGCTTGGTTTGGATTCAGGCTGAAATTTTAGATGCTTGGGAGGCTCTAGCTGAAGCTTAAGAACTGGAAGGATGTCTGGGATGTCTCATGTACTTGTGAGCTCTTGGTCAGACCCAGTCTGATGAGGATAGTTCCTCTTGAAGGTTTCATCCTGCCCCAGAACTGGAATCACCATTTTGCAGTTTTGAAGTTAGAACTGTTTGACTTTTTCCTTCAGGAGATGCATCTGAATTGCGCATCTGAGCTGCAGAACTTGCTTGATGCTGTAAATGGGACTTTGAGAGGTTTTTGAAAATCTTAAAAACAACTGAGTCTTTAAACTTGATTTCTTTTAGCAAACAGTAGAAGGTTTCTTGGCTTTAGATACCAAAACTTCCAAACTGGTGCACAAATCTTACCTCCTAAATGGAAAATTGATTTTAGCTTTGTAAATCACTAAATATTTCATGTGTTCCTTTCAGAAAATAAATTGAAATCTGTACTTTGGGAATTTTCTTTTCTAATGCAGACCGGTGACTTGGAGTGATGTAGAACTGTCTTTTTTTTTTTTTTTTTTTTTTTTGTGGGGGGGCACTTTTTTTTTTTTTTTTTTTTTTTTTGAGTTGGAGGGACTATATTCTATATCTTATGTGTTGCTTGGTTTATCTGACCAGGGCCAAGTTCTGTGTTGCAAAGAGGTCCTTATGTTTTCTTTGGCCCAACTTACTATGCACAGATATCACCTTTCTGGTTTTGACCAGCTCATAGACCTTGGGGAAGCAATTTCTTCCTCATCCTTCCCGTCAGCTTCAAGAAGCAGGTTTTTAGGACTCTGATATGAGACAGAAGTGGAACAGGCTTTTGTTGGAGTGGGATGCTGCATGTTTGAGGAAGTTGCAGATGACCTGTGCACGAAGAACCAAGAAGCCTTGCTGTTTGTACAGGTGTTTGCCATACAACTCTCTACTCTGGTGGAGGGCACTGTATAGGCTTTGGTGCCTAAGTAGTTCACAAATAGTTTAAAACTGTTGTGTTTCGTTGCTAATACATATTCTAATCAGTTAGGAATTGATCTGAGGCCCATCCTAAGTGTGAATCTTTGCCTCTCTCTCAAAGAGCACGGCTCTCCTTCAAAAACGTAATGCTGTGTGTGACGCAGGAGTTGCCATGGAAAAATACATTGAGCCAATCATTCATGATTTATTTATAGCAATTAGAATGCACATCCCAAGATCCAATAGTAACTTTGATTTTAAAAAAAATTAAATTCCAGGCAAAAGATTGAAGCACATAAATTGCTGGGACCATTTATGAGTCTGTATGGCTAATATATTATTTAAAAAATTGACTATGTATGTTCCTGGACAGGGCCTTGAAGCATAAGAGCTGATGATATTTTATTCTATAATTCTGCTACTGATAATGTTATTACTGTTGTCCTATACTTACCATCTGTTCCGAGCCTATTTAATGGGTATAGTAAATATCAGTTTGAAGTGAGATTTTTCTTCTAATTATCTCTTTTGGAAAACATTTGTGTAGAAGTGAATCCCTTGGAGAAATCTGTACACCTGTATCTTGCTGGAAACATGGTGCCTGAGATCCTTAGAGCGGGATACATTTGTCTGTGATGCTTAAACTACAACAGGCAGTGAATGTCTCCCTCTTGACGGCTTTAAATTGCATTCAGGCAGAAACCCTTTATTTATCTACTTTAATGAACATTAAGTGTATTTCAGTGTTGACTTTTTGTAGGTTAAGTGCTGAAGGACCAAAACTCCTGATATCCCACATATGGGTTTTGATATCAACATTCAAGGCTGTGGATCCCCCATCCCTGGGAATGGATGGAGCCCTGAGTAGCCTGGTGTTGTGGAAGATGTCGCTGCCCATGGCAGGAATTGGGGTCTACATGATCTTTAAGGTCCCTTCCAGCCCAAACCATTCTGTGATACGTGGGTTATTTTTGGGCAATGATGAAAATCAAACCAATCCACAAGTCTTCAGGCTAAAGTATTTCTATTTGTCTGATGGGTAAGCACTCTTTGGGGTGCTCTTTCTTCTCCAGAGACATGTCTTATGGGCACTGTGACTCTGTTAGTGGCTAATGAACTCCTCTGGAGTTTACTGCCCTTGTCCTTCTATCGTTATGTGGCTTTCTGCATTTCAGTTCAATTTGCAGTGATTGGGCACTGTCAGCTCTTTTTGATGTACAGCTCCCTCAGAGGTTAAATCAATAGTGTTTGAAGCATACCGCTTGTTTTCAGTGAGGCCATTGATGGGGGAATTCTTGTAGTTTTTCAGCTTCCATATCTTGCATTGAAATTGTAACACTGAAGAACAAAATCTACCTTAACGAAAATCTGTAAGCAGCTACTGCATAGCTGGTTTTAATTGACCTGAAGTCAATATGTGGAGTAGAAAAACTGAGGTTTCACTGCTGTGGAGCTGGAGGTGTGAGAGACTTTTCTGATTATACTTGTGCCTGTCTCATTTTGCGTTAGCTCCATGAACTAGTGGACTCCTGGTGGGAAAGGCTGTCACACAACTCCTGGAGCACCTGGGCTTGTGCTCCTGGGCTTGTAATCGGTCAGGCTTCCTAGAGAAGTTCCTTATTAGGGAATATGCCTTCATCTGGCATCCTTTGCTTAGTCCAGCTCCTCTTGGAAAACATTTGTGTAGAACTGAATTTTTTTGAGAAATCTCCATTGGGGCTCCATTGGGTGTAAAGGTTGAGCTACGTTAGGGAATGAGGGCGAAGAGTTAGAAGACAGAGGTTTGGGTATGGTGCTTGGGGTTTGCAGGAAGCCCTTCAACAAAGAGAAGTGCGCTGAGAACTGTGATGGCCACACAAGCAGCATGAGACAGTGGCTTTAAGGCTTGTGTGTCCCTGAGCATCTGGTCTGAGCACACACAATGCGCTCGGATGGGTGAGGATCTCATCCCTCAGCTGCCTCTCACATCCTTCCTTGATCTGGCAGCAGACAAATAACAGCTGCCCCTCGATGGGTTTTACTGTGTCACTTATGCATGCTGCAGTCTGAATTACACCTCTGGGGGGGTTTCTTTGGTAATTGTTTTGCCACCACAGAGGGGTTTAAAAAAAACCGTGGGATTCTTCTGGAAGTGGCAATAGAAAGCCGTGTCTCTTGAGAGAACAAAACATCAACAGTGTTGAAGCTGAGTAAAAGTTACACCCTGCATCTTGTCTGCAGAACCACAACCCTGAAGCTTCCCAAAGAAACAAGCTGGCAACCAAGAGATTGCTTTCCCTGCTTTGCTACTAGGAATTACAACTACAGCTGACTGGAAGCTTCCTTTGGCTGCAGGCTGCCAGTGTGGCAAACGCTCTCCCATCTTTATTAGTGTGGCTCTCACCCTCAGTAATGTAGAGAAATGCCTGCGGTTGGGATGACATTTTGAGCTGGGATTCATCATCTTCTACTAGTAGACATCTGCACTTCAAGCTGCTGATCTGACTTGTTTGTTGAGGCTCCCTTCAAAGCTGATGGAGAGAAATGGATATTTTTAAGAGGTGATTTATTTTGTGCCATGACAGCTATCAAAATCAGTCAGATGTATTGAGCCTTAGAAGTTTCTCTTTCTTCATGGGTGAGAAAGGAGTCTGGACTACTTTTGCCTTTGTTTGAATTTTGCTCGGTTGAATCCAAACCTTGGAATCTGTATTATTTATCTAAGCAATGTTTGGTCAAAGGAGGCTGACATCTAGCAGAGGATAAGCTGCTCTCTCCTTATTGTTTTTGTGACAAAATTCATTGCCCAAAGGTCCCTGCTCTGAGTGAATTGCCCTTAAACTTTCTGGTGATACAGACACATGGCTTTGCCTGTGAATATTTGCAAGGATCAGCTGAGTCCCAACTCAACTCTACCTTCCCAGACAAAAGCTGACAGGTTTTTGTTTAAATTTTCTGCCCTGGAGTGAATATTTTCCAAGGTATAGCTGTCAGCTACCTAATACAGTAGAAAAAACCCAAAAACATGTAGACCCAATCATAGCATGGGCCTCACCCGCCCCAAGGGCTGTGTCTCCACATCAGCTCTGAGGGTACCTCCAATTTCTGTCCATTCTTTTTTCTTTTTTTAAGCTCTGTGTTTTGTTTTGTTTTGTTTGTTTTTTTCCCCATGTGGCCTTCTAGTCATGCTTTTTATACTCAGGTTTAAAACTTCTAAACGCCAACCTAAACAAATGGCTGGGTTCCATGTTCCCTCATTTGAGAGGATGTGCCTGTGCTGGGAACAGCTGTAGCACATGGACGTTGCAGCGTCACTTTCTTGTCCTGGGGAAGGGCACAGCAAAGAGCTGCAGCCAACGTCTTGGAGGTGGTTTTGCTTCTCTGCTGGCCTGTTGTAGGCAAAAGGAGTAAAACGGTACCTTAAGTTGTGTGCTTACACTGGCAAAATCAAAGACGTTCAGATGTTTACTCTGGTGTAATTGGCAATTTAAATTGTTCCACAGTCTTATACAGCTGAGAGATGCTTGATGGAAAGGGGCTATTAATTTCCTGGATGGATTAGCAAGATGCTGGTTCTATACTGGTATGTCTGAAGGATGTCTTAGTGTCCACTGAGTGATGGCTGAAGAGACCTTCTTTCCCTGTGCAAAGCTCATGTGAGAGCAGTCAGGCTCATTCCCTCTGCATCTTCCCTTATACTCTCCTCTGGAAGGTGAGACTGAAGCAATTCTCTCTGTCCCAAATTAGTTTCTACTGATGGCACCTGGAATAGGAAAGGAATTTCTGCAGCTCGAATGAAGCCAAACGTATGCTCAGTAGTGCCCCTCAATTTTTTTTTCTCTCTGAATGTATTCCTTGAAAGATACCGGGATATGAATGGCAAAGGCATTTTACTTAGCATGGGAACACTGTGCATGTGAAAAGCAAACACTTTAATATTTCATAAAGGGTTCATCTCCTAATGGCAGGAGGATTTCCAAACCTGGGGCTATCACAGGGGTGCCAACGTTGATGAGAACTAGCAGATTTATGATCCTCTTCCCCTCACTGTCAAATAGCGAATCATCAGAAATGAAGGCAAAAGTCTTGCAAAAGCTGCTGTGGGAGGCAGAAAGAAAGCTGTTGCTGTAATTCTGATGTTCCCATAGCAGTTGAGAGACAGTCAGCACAGGACTCAGCTGGTCTGTTCTTGGAATTATTACAAGCCCCACTATTCACCTCTCCTGGCAGCAATGCCACGTTTGGCCACCACAATATTCTCAGGCAGCTGCCAGGAAATTTGGCAGGGTGCAGTCTGCCAGTGTGTGGATTGAGTGATTCCTGCCCTTATGCTCTGACTACCTGAGGTCTGTCCTGGCTATGCCAGTCTGCAGAGGTGGGCAGACTTGCTTAGCTCATAATTCTTCACTACTGGATTTTATTTTTTTTTTTTCTATACTGGTGTTTTATTTATTCCTTTGTAATCTTTGCCCAGTTACCAGTGTGGATGATTTATAAACACAGTCTATGGGACAATTCCTTTTGGAGGTGTCCAACTTCACCTTGTTCCTCCAATAGCTCTGACTTTTCAGATTGCAACCGGGCTTGGGTTGAACGCAATTTTGGGGAAAAGTTTAGCTGAGCCTGGCCCAAGGGTTGAATTAATTTTGGAACATGCTGCAGTACTGTGGTACCCAGAGGAGCAGAGATGAATGCTGTTTGTACCGTGACCAGAAGGAGAAGAAACTAATAGCTCCAGCAAAGGAGTTGTTTGCTATAGCATGTGCATTCTTTAAAGTCACTGAGGGGAGAGCAGTGCCCTGCCTGGTCTGATGGTTTCTCAAATGGGCAACTTCTTGCTATTTTCAAACAGCACAGGCATTTCAGTGTGGTGCGAGCCGATGAGCTTGTCTGCATAAATTAAGAAATCAAACTGCTAAAATATCTTTTCTAAGCTCACCCGGGTTTAAGCAATGAGATAAAAAGCTGGAAATGAAACCCAGAGCCTAATTTTGGTTTTTTTATTCAACAGTAGCCCTTGGGTCTTGCTTTATGATTCAGTTTTCTGTTCCATTCTACACAAATCCTCAAGACTGGCAGAAGTGTTTATCTCCTGGGGGGCAGGAAGGCTCTACAGAGGGATGTGGACAGTCTGGATCAATGGATTGAGACCAGTTGTATGAGGTACAACAAGAACCAGGTGCTGGGTCCTGCTCTTGAGTCACAGCCTCAGGCAGTGCTACAGGCTGGGGGAAAAGGGCTGGAAAGCTGCTGGTGGAAAATGCTGATTGACAGGGGCTGAACATGAGCCCAGGTGGGCAAGCGGACCAATGGCATCCTGGCCTGTATCAGGAGCAGTGTGACCAGCAGGACCAGGGCAGTGACTGTCCCCCTGTGCTGGGCACTGGTGAGGCCACATCTCAAATCCTGGGGTCAGTTCTGGGTCGCTCAATTACAAGAAAGACATTGAGGGACTGGAGTGTGTCCAGAGAAGAGCAACAGAGCTGGGGAAGGGTCTGGAGCACAAGTCTGATGAGGAGGAGCTGAGGCTGTTTGGCTTGCACAAAAGGAGGTTCAAATGAGACCTGTTCACTCTCTATGACTACCTGAAAGTTGGTTGTAGCTTGGTGGGTGTTGGTGAGCTCTTCTCCCAGGTAACAAGCCATAGGACAAGAGGAAATTACCTCAAGTTGTGCCAGGAAAGGTTTAGATTGAATATTAGGAAGAATTTCTTCACTGAAGGGGTGTCAAACACTTGCACAGGCTGCCCAGGGAGTCACCATCCCTGAGAGTATTTAAAAATTGAGTAGATATGGCACTTGTGGACATGGCTTAGTGCTGGGATTCATAATACCAGGTTAACAGGTGATTATCTTAAATGTCTTATCCTAGAATCATTTGGGTAGGAATCTGTGAGAACAGAATCTCTTCTAAAAGCAGAGTGTCTCTTTTTTTCAGCTGCTTACTGTATAGGCTATGTATGACACTTCCTTCTGAGGCAGGAGAATAAATACTCCTATATGTTATTAAAAAAACCATCACCATGTCCTAGATCACCCCAAAACCTGTCCCAAGTCTGAATGAAAAAAGTTGTGCAGGTTTAACTCCTAAAACATGAAGTTTGAGCAGCTAATCTCTAGGCTTGTAAAGCTCACAGAGAAAGTGAAGCAGCTGCAATCTCCGTGAGCCACTTATTTTTTTGGTCGGCAAGGCGACATCTCTGCATTGGGAACTCGTGCAAATGTGAATGTACACCTGAAGACTCCCTAAGAGCCAGAACTTCAGCAAATAATGTAAATTGCAAGCTAGTGAACAGCTCTCTGCTAGAGCATTAACTCTTAGTCCCGGCTGCTTTTTTGTGGGACTGCCAGGCTGAGTCACCAGCTGATGTATGGAGAATGATGTATGTACAATGCATATCTATCTTCTCAGGCTAAACATGCTGAAAATTGGAGAAGGAAATCTATCGGCAGATACAAACTTCCTTTGTGTTGCTTTACTGCATAGCGAGCCGGGGGAAGTCTCCTTACCAGTCGTGGATAGACACTAAACTTGATAAAGTGGATCACTTAACGGCTGTGACACGACACAAAAAGAACATTTCTGCCTCAAATTCTCTGTGGAATAAGCTGAAGTGCCGACTGGCTCCAGAAAGGCAGTTTGCAAGTGCTCGTGGGTGTTTTGGGTGACCCTCCCCAGGTGGTGCAGCCCAGAGAAAGAGGGAGGAGAGGCTTGGAGTGGGTCTCTGGGAGACCGTGGGGAGCTTCTGTTAGTACTGAAGGAAGGATGCAAGAGGTGCTGGGGCTTGAAATCATAACCACTGTAGACTGGCTCCTGGGTAGTTCTGGGCTTTTGATTAATCTGGGAGATAATAAGGAGAGCAATAATGTGGGTGCCTTTGAAACTGAGGTGATTTAGATTTTTTGAGCTTGAGAAAATTATTTAGTTCTAAACTTTTTGTGAGGTTTTTTTCTCATAAAATAGGCATAATGATCTTTTTTTGCTCTTGGCCACCTTTCACCTACTTTTATTTTGAATGTTTTATGTCAAAAATACCTCATATATGAATTTCCAATTACCATAATGGAACATGCACCACAATTGCATTTTTATTGGTGCTGCAAGTACCAAGAGTGTATTGCTCTCAAAACCTCTTTATTGTACATCTCTAACACTATAGAAAAATCAATGAACTTCTAATTAAGACCTTAAAAGAAATGTAGTCTAGTACTTTAATCCTAGATCAATTTGCTTTTATTTCATAATAGCAATAAAATTTTATTTGCTGAGAGAACTATTAACTACTTCAGTTTTTGGATATTCAGACATAACATTTAATAAAAAATGCGATCAAATGATTTATTACACATTCAGCCTGAAAGTTCATACATAATAATAGGCTTCATTAAGGGAGAAGACTTGGAAACACTGTGTTTGTATTAAAGAGGGGGAAAGATACAGATGACATTTCCTGCATCTGAAGTTCTCTTCTCTGTGGAAATCTAAATAGTGTATACTATTGGTATATGGGTTTGCTCAGGAATGTTATAAATATTTGTGCACGAACAAACAAACAGCAAAGGAGCACTGTTTCAGTCATGTAGCTTTTCAGAAGAGTAAACCAGATCCGTATGCAGTGAATATGGACTGATGACAGACAAAGCTCAGCGCTGGTGGTATTTAGTCTGGGATATTCTGTAGCACAGCATTACAGAAACCGTGCCTTCGAGTACAGAAACTCCTTATGTGATGTTTTCCCTCTACATGCCCTCCTGTATCCTGTCTTCTGGTTTGGGACGAAATGAGCATCTGCAAGAGGTGGAAACCAGAGGATGGGACTTCTCCTATGCATGTAGTCTTTGTGCAAGGTCTGTTCAGCCCAGTGATCAGATGTGGACACATTTGGCAGCAATGAAGTGTAAAGGTTTTGCTTTGAGTTTTAGGTGCTGTATTTTTAAGCCTGACAAGGTTATTTGCAGCTCTGCATTTGGTATTATTTCTACACTTTGCAATAGCCTCTGTTTTCCAATTGTGTTTTTGAGGGCTAAACTCGGTGCTGTGGAGGAGGCGCAGTAGTTTGTCTGCTGAATTTTAGTGCCTGGATGCGACAGGCAGACAACACCTGAAATCACAAGGCATTTTGCTGCTTGTCTTTATTCCCGGTCAGGCTTTGTGTTAGCAGATTAATTCCAGTGACTGAGAGGGGGAAGACTTTATTTGAAAAGCCAGGAGGTTATTGCAGCTGAAAGCAAGGCAGAGCTTCGCGCAGAAACCCCCTTGGCTCGCATTAACATAGTTTGGCCCTACAAAATCAGCATCCTACCTCATGCCAAAACTTGGATGTGAGCTAACAAGAACCTCTGTAGGGACTCTGCTACATGCATGTCCACATGTGTGTCATACCCAACCTGAAAGGAGACTTTGGTAGACCATCCTCTATGAAGTGGCACCTTCCAGTGACCATTGTGCTGCCACAAGGAGGAAACACGGCTTTAATGTCACAGCAACCTCTGCCTGTGACAGCCCATTGCAGCCAGGTGGCTTCTCTCTTTGTCCTGCCTAACCCCACTCCTGCCTCTTTTAGCTGTGAAGGCCACATGTAGCAATTAATCCAGTGGGAAATAGGAACAATCTTAATTTTTATTCAGGCTGCTGAAGAAATAACGCAGAGCAGCTTACGAGCCTAGACAGAACCAAAATAACCTTTCTTTGTCAAAAGGTACCACCAAGTTACTTGCATATGTTAGAGGATGTCATCGTGTTCTGCAAACACTACTAGCAAGTTTTAACGTCAGCGGTTGGAACCAGCATGTGGAAAGGTCTTTGGGCACATTAATTTCCTCTGGTTGCTTTGTAAAGGGTAACCTTCAAAGTCCGGCCCTAAATTTCCCCTTCAAGGGCTTGAGGCCATCAGTGTGGTAGCTAACTTAGAGTGCCTTAACCAGTAGCTGAGGCAGGTACCTGAGCACATACTCCCACATCCTCCACATCTGTCAGAGTCAGAAACTTTCAAATGGAAAACCAAGGAAAGAGGAAGAAGTTGGCTGTGCTGGACTAAAAGCCTGTCCAGTTCACGATCCTGCCTCTGGCAGCAGGTGCTCAGGGGAAAGTTATCCTGAGTCCTCACTGTCACTTAAGTACCAGCGATGTCTTCATCTTTAATAGTTCAGGGTGGGTTTTCCTTCCATGAAATTTTCAAGCAGCTTCTTGAACTTTGTGCCTCCTTCTGATGCCTCTGGCTCCAGCGACAGAGCATTACACGGCTTAATTTTAAGCTGTTTTGAGAACTGCTTCTGTTTATTTACTTATCTGCTGCCAGCAAGGTTCAACTGATAGCTTTTGGCTCTTGGATTGAGAGCAATGGTGAGCAGTACTTGCCTTTTCTGTGCTGCTTGTAGTCATACAGAGCATGGTTTAAAGCAAAGCAAACCACCCTCCTTAATGTTCCCTACTAGCAAACACCCCACAGCGCTCGGGAAGGCTGGGGCTCTGCTCTGAATTGCAAACAGGTGCCATTTACTGTTCAGGAGTCAAAATGTTGAATGTGGTCAAAATGTTGAATATGAATATGAAGCACTTTCCTTCTGTATCTATAGGTGCATTGATAGCACCAGTGCTACCTTTTCAAATAGGTCTGTATAATTAGAGCTGGAGTGCAGAAGGTCTCACCTTTGTTTTCTTTACATCTCCTGCCAAAAGAAATTTAGACCTTTTTCTTCAAATTGGCATGAAGGGGAAATAGAGAGTTAAAGGGCTGTTTTGAGGTAGGCTTTTTCCTGACTTATGCTGATATTGTTCTTATTCGTGGAGAAGAATTAAACATCCATTGTCCAAGTCCCAAATTAACCTGTGATTTCAAAGGGAAATCTGGGCACCAGTGGGATGGAGGAAGATCTCTGAATTTGGATCTGTGCTCCAGTTCATGTCAGGTTTTATCTTACACAGGTTACTCTGCCTGCACACCTTGCTGCCTTCTGGGTGGCATCATAACACAGAAAAAATCAGAGATCCAGAGCAGACAGAGAACCAGTTTCCTTTTCATTTAGGTTGTGATCTAGCAGCGGAGAAGCTCTGGATTTTAGAATGGTCCTGTGGCAGGACTGAACCCAGCTGGACATGGGCTAGTTAACATGCAGGCAGTGATGAGAATATTCCTGTCTTCCAGACACTGAATTTTCATCCTGGGCTGATCTCCAAATACAGTGAGAGTTCAAACGGATGCACAGTGATTTTTATCAATTGCACTCTGTGTGTTTCTGTTGTGGGTAAAGTATCACAGGTAAAGAACAACTATAGTAATGAAAGGAAGGAATTGAATTCCGATGGATGGAGGGTTGGATCGAAGAACAGAGGGATGGATAACTTCCCTCGCTCTCCTCACGACTACAGCTTTGACATTGTTGTCCTGTGGAGAGTAATTCAGTGGTAAAAAAGATAGAAACAGCAGGTGAAGCTTTAATATTTTAGGAAATATTTCTGATACTCGCCACAATCGAGTGTCTCTCCCAGTTTCCTGATGTCTAATAGGAAGGGAGCTCATGCTAAGGCAGTACTTTTTGGGGATCTTTCTTCTCTGTTATTTGAACATGTAATTACTGAAGCTGTAGGACTCAATGTTTTGAGACATTGTATTCTTGTGAAAAATTGATGGAGGGGTTCAAAACTTTTGGGGGAGTTATGTATATACACCCACTGCCAAGTGGCATCTGTTGTGCAAGTTTAATTCTGCTTGGAAATGAAGGCAAGAATGGTAATGGTGACAGAGAAATGCTTGTCTTCCAAAACAGATTGAATGAAGTTTGAATTTGAAATAGCAAAATTAAATCACTGCTGGATTAAAGAAGACATTGTTGTCACAAGCATATGCTTTGGGACCATGTCTAGAGAATAACAGGCAGTTTTTGTGAATCCCTGGTTTGTGTTAACAAAACCAGTCTATTATAGATGGATTGAACTCCTTTACAGGCTGCGCTTTGTGGATGATAAAAACCACTTTGAGATCAGAGAAGAAACAGCACAGGATCGTGGTCTACTCACAAGCAGACAATTTGGGTTCTGCTGTGTTCTTCAATTGATTTTTCTGCAAGGAAAAAGAAAAATGGCTTATTTTTTTATTAGAAATATATTGATTTCATAAAACCAGTTGTGTGTTGTATTTAGCGATGTAATAGGTTTGAATTCTGTAGGTGAGAGGTTTCCTCCTCTCATGTTATCTGACATGTTTGGTGATAACCTCCAGTTCTGTGCAGTCTGTGTCATAGTGTTGGACAGGTGCAGGATGATAAAATCAGATATTGAGCTGCCTGGTTTGGCTGGTCTTTATTAGAACTGATACAATACAGTCTGTAAGTTACACAATGCTCCCATTTGACCTCAAAAGGTATCAGATTTAGTAGGGATACAATACTCTACAAACAGGTTCCTTGCAGGGTTGAGGAGGGGATGAAATCGATTCTGTTGTTATGTTGTCAGAGCATGGGAAGATCTGGACTTAAATTCAGCTTTCAAAATCGAAGATTAGAGTTTTACCATGAAGCTGCTCCAGGATCTGATCTGAGCTCACAATAGGCTATTTGGATAACTCATGGCCTTAATGTTGGAATTGTGTAATGTTTAAGCCACTTCTCCGTATGGTTCACATAATAGTGGCTCCTGTGTCAATAATGTATTCCCTCTGGAATCTGCCAAACAAAAATGCTATACCTTTCCTTGTAGGAACTTCCTGTGTTATAAATGATGGTTTGTACATCTGAAAAGCAGTTTGAGAGGACTGCTGTCTCCAGCTCAGCTTTAGGGTGCTGGATTCAGAGGGTTTTTTTTTTTTTTAAATTATAGTCCACTTTGACTTGACTGCACTTCTGGAATGGCCTTTCTGGCATCCCTCAGCATGGGATTGACAGAAATAAAAACATCCTTTTTTCCCCCTCCACCGATTTCAAATGCTTCAGAACTGCTAATTGCAGCACAGTGCCAGCAGTAGACGCTTTTTCTGTGTGTTGCTTTTATGCAAGGTTGAGATTTAAAGCACAAAGGACAGACAGTAGCTTACATGGGTGCAGTGAGCAGAAGTTTCCCCACATTTCTCTTCTCTGGTGGCAGGTACGTTTGTGTCTTATTTAACTGGTTCCTGGTAGTGCTCCTGGCAGAGGCAGAGGTGGAAAACACGCGGTTCAGCAAGTGAGCTTTGCTTTGCTGTCCAAGCTGTGGTCCTGCTCAGAGGGTCTCCTGGGAAAGTCAGCAGTGGTGGCACTAAGGACATGCCAGGTGTGGCTTGGAGGAGCAGCAACAGCTCCTGGAGTAAACCAGAGCCCTGGTAGGGAGGGCCAATGCTTAGTGCCTCCAGGAGAAGGGAAAAGAGCAATGAAGTTGGGCTCTACTTGGAGCACCCAAAGAGACTTTTCAGGCCACCAGCTTAACTCCTGAGTCTTACTAGATACTCTGTATTTCCCTGTGTTAGCTTTGTGCGCAGCATTGCAGCTTGTCTCCCCTTGGCAGTCATACAGGATTATCATCACCTGGCCTGTCACCTGGTTTGCCCTGTGTAGTTTGAGGAGCAGGAGGGATGCAGCACAGACAGACAGGACCTTTGTATTAACAGAGCCTGACACAAAGAGCTTTCTCCTGCAAGATGTCCCAGTCCTGTCAACCACTTGCCTGGAGTCCTGCCTTGTCTGTGCAATTTACTTGCCCCAACAGGCAGAGGAGGCTGCAACTTGTTTAGGAGTTGTCTTTGTCCAGCTGAAAGCCCTCCAGCAAACCTCGAGGATGCATGTGCTGCCACCCGAAAAGACTGGGCTGCCCTATTTCTGTAAGCCCTACAGAGAAAGCAGGTTGCTGAAGGACATTTGCTCTCAGTACTCTGTGTGACTGATCCAGAAAAGGAGGGGTTTGTTGAGACTTGAGTATTTCTGAAGGAAGGGGTGAGTATGCATGTGTGTGAGGGAATAAAAAAAGAAACATTAGCATGTTCTGACGGAGTCGCATCCCCACTTAGCTTAATGACAGACACCCACCGACTTCACAGGGGTCAAGATTTCAGTATCCTGCATGCAGAGGATCTGTCAGTAATGCTATCCTCGTTACAGCAATAGCTGAACTCCTGTTAGCATAGCAGGCTCTGGGGAACTGCCAGTTAGCAGCTCTGTCACTTACGCTCCCTTAATGTGAATGTTTGCATTTGATTGCTATCTTGGTTAGCCAAGAAGTCTCCATTTTCCTGGAATGTCCCAGGAATTATCTTAGTGCTGAAAGGACAATGAGGGAAGAGTTCTCTCAAACTGGACACCTAAAGTCTCATAGAATCATAGAATTGATTGGGTTGGAAAAGACCTCAGAGATCATCAAGTCCAACCCTTGGTCCAACTCCAGCCCCTTTACTAGATCATGGCACTCAGTGCCACGTCCAATCTCAGTTTAAAAACCTTCAGGGATGGTGAATCCACCCCCTCTCTGGGCAGGCCATTCCAATGCCTGATCACTCTCTCTGGAAAGGATTTTTTCTAATATCCAACTTAAATTTCCCCTGGCAGAGCTGAAGCCTGTGCCCCCTTGTCCTATTGCTGACTGCCTGGGAGAAGAGACCAAGCCCCACCTGGCTATAACCTCCCTTCAGGTGGTTATAGAGAGTGATGAGGTCACCTCTAAGCCTTCTCTTCTCCTCATAGCCTTGTCTTGGGTCTGATCTCACATGAAGGTCACCTTACCTCTGTCTCCTCTCCTGCCTTACCTCTCTGCTTAGACCCTGTACACATGGAGCCACCCCTACCTCTCATAATGAAATTCAACCCTCCACAGGACTAGCTCTGTTTTAGGGAGAAGTCTTTTGGTCTCTAGTCCAGTAGAAGAAAACAAGCATGGGCTTGACCCTAGAGAAAGGATGAATAAGATGGCAAGAGTGGTTTAACACTGACTTCATACTCAATGAATTGGAAGTCTAAAACTGTAAAGACCCACAGGATACTTAATTTTGCTCAAACCATTTTCTGAAGACGTCTATTCAACCTGTTCAAGCAAACTTCTGAAGAGGATGCTTTCACCTGTGCACAGGTGCTCTTGATATCGTATTCTTTAGTGCTTAGTTGGGTTTATTCCTTCTAGGACCCTCTTTGTTCTTGGTGCCATACAGACAAAATTCCCCCCTCTCAGAATTATCAATAGGAGCTGGTTCTAGTTCAACAACAGCTCATCCTCCAAATGACTAGAAAATAAAACATGCTTTTGAAGTATTGCATCCAGTGTAGAAGAATTAATTCCTTCAGCAGTAGCCCTCTAACTAATGTCTACATCCAGGCTGTGTTTGGCTGAGGACTCAGAGTAGTCACTGAAAATGAAATATCTCACTTTTCTGTTCTCCAATACCTGATCCTTGTGTTTCCTTCACAATCTATTTGAAATACGGTAGCTGATTTCCTTGGACAATTTGCATCTGTTTCTGACTTTCTGGTCAAGATCTTGGTATATTTTCTGATGATGCATTTTGGGACTCAAAGTTATTTTGTACAAAGGGTAGAATCTTTTGACTAAATTGTTGTGGCACTGCAAGCTTGACGAGGACTTCTTATTCTTCACACTTGTGCAGCTTCTGACATCGGTAAAGTTCTACCCATTTTACAACTTCAGAGTGTTGCCAATTAAAAGGTAGTGATTTGAGCCAGAAATAGCATTTTCGAAACTTGCTTTTCTTCAGCTGAAAAGATAATGTTGTTTCTGTTGCGAATGCTCTTCAGCTCTATAAATCTGTCTTAAAACCGGGAAAAACTAGAAAAACTTTTCAGGTGGTGTGTTTTGGGTCCTTTTTAGGTTACATTTTCTCTCCCATGTCCTTACTTAGGCATTTCCTGTGTGTTTTTAACTGACTTTGTATGCACAGCAAAACCCTGCTGTCACCCCTGGATTTGCCAAACATGTTAAGCAAGTGCTGCAAAGGTTTGTCACCTCCTGATGAGGTATTAGGACTGTGCTGGAGAGAAAGTCAGCCTTTCTAGGCTCACACAGGCCATTTCCAGTTAAAGCCCATTCCGGGTTCATTCAGTTGGGCATCTCGGGCACACGAGCTGCGGCCACCCACAGTAGACACAGACACCTTGGGTCAGGAGAGCAATTCAGATTTCTCACATCCTGGAGATGTCTCCATTGGTACCGTTGTCTGTGTGCATGTGTTGAGGGTTCTTTCTGATCATCCTTTGTGATACACAAATGATACGCAAATGATAGATACTGATAGCAATGTTTTAATCACGATAATATTGAAACTTGGGAACGCATAACTTTTCTTCTTATCAAGAAGAAACCAAAGGCTGATCTTACAGCTGTAGCTTTGGTTTAATGTGGGGAAATATGAGAAGAAGGGATTATTTCTTAAAATTTTTTAAGTCTAATCTTCGTCTCGAGAGCTTGCAATATGTAATTTAAAACTGGCAAAACATTGGATGAACAAATTATAACTGTTTCTCTCAAAACCAGATGGATTTACAGGGAGAAAAAAGAAGTAGTTCATAGCTTACTATTTTAACAAAAAAAATCTTCAAAAGGTAAAGAAAGCCAGAGGCTTAACGTTGCTATGAAATGGAATACATGGCAGAAGTAAGCCATCCTTTATATGGCTAATGTCTAATAAAATAATTTCGGAGTTAGTGAGTAGGGAATAGAATAAGAGAGATTATGAAGTGACAGGCCTGGAATTCAGGCAACTTTTTCAAAGGACCAGCTTGTTTACACTGGGATCCTTTCTAGACTAAATGAAGGAACTTGGTAATAAATATACAAGATACTGTGCAATATTTTTAAATTACAGAATATTGCTGCAATTAAATAAACAGAGTTTAATATTACTGAGACACAAACTAAAGCACTTAACCAATTGACTATTCCATATCTGTCAGATTATGTGCACAATACATAGTTAATAAGTAAGCATGAAGATGAAAAGACTTTTTGGAGCTGTTTCTAAAGATGATGTGGCATCTTGCCTGCTGCTAATTGTGTTTCTAACACACTGGCGTTTAGGCTGGAGTTAGTTTAAACAAATTCTTGCAAGGATGATTAACTTGGTTTGTTTGGTTTATGTGAGCACACTTCTCTAACAGCTTTGGTCCTGCTTAACAGGCAAGGGGTTATCAGTCTGAGAAATAAGCTAATAAACTGAAGAAATAATTAGAACTTTATAAGCAGACAGATGGCAGGGTCATGTCCTTTGATACCAAGAGTGCCAACAAGCTTGTCTATTTTTACAATTAGATTGTTTCATCTAGTAATTAAAAAAAATGAAAAACAAACTAAAACAGACTAAAAAACCCTCCAGTAACAGAATCCTCAGACCAAACAAAACATGGTGTGTTGTTTTTCCTTCTACAGGCAATCTTTACCGTAGCAACATTTTTAGCTTGACGTAAAGCCTGATAAAGCTATTAGTGGGATTCCGAGTATTGCACCAAATAGAATGCTGGGATGCTGTTTAAAAAAAAAAAAAAAAAAGGAAAAAAATTTCAGGGTTATGACACGTTCCTTGAAAAGCTAAGCTGTTTAAGCTCATCGTTTTTAGGAACTGGGTCTGGTGTTGGAAAACAAGGAAAAGAATATGGACTGACTGAGGAAACATGCAAGCCACTAGAACAGCAGCAGAAAGACTTTTGCATTTGTACTGGATTCGGGTGTGCCAGGTTTGTAAAGGGATATCAGCGGGGACAGTGCCATAGGAAAATTCAGACGCAGCACTGCCTGTAGAGGAGGGTGCAGGAAGGGTCCGGGCCTTCTCAGTGTAATAAGGGTTGAGTTCAAAGTGGGTTGGGAAGGTCTAAGCAGTACCAAAGAAGTGCTACTGATTTGCTTACTGCTAAATGGAGAAGTGGAATATATTGACCTTTTAAATCAGATAGTGGCCATTCGCTTGCAAGTCATAGAATCACAGAATGGTTTGAGTTGGAAGGGACCTTAAAAATCACCTCATTCCAAGCCCTCTGCTGTGAGCAGGGTCACCTTCCACTAGACCAGGTTTCTCAGGGCCCCATCCAGCCCTTGAACACTTTTAGCGTTGGGGCATCCACAGCTTCTCTGGGCAACCTGTGCTGGTACCTCACCACCGTCACAATAAAGAATTTATTCCTAATACCTAGTCTAAACCTGCCCTGTTTCAGTCTGAAGTCATTCCTCCTCATCCTGTCACTTTGTGTCCTTGTCAAAAGTCCCACTCCAGCTCTGTTGGAGCCCCTGTAGATACTGCAAGGTGCTCTGAGGTCTCCCTGGAGCCTTCTCTTATCTAGGGTGAACTATCCCATCTCTCTCTGCCTGTCCTCAAAGGAGAGGTACTCCAGCCCTTGTCACCAGTGTGATGGTCAGAAGAAGGGCTGTGGGAAAGACATGTTCCTCAGTGCAGCAGAGAGGACTTTGGGTGTGTCTAGTGAATGACACATGACATGGTACTGAAGGCTTTTGTCTTTGCCTTGGTAGAAGGCAGTAGACCTCCAGCCAGACAATGGTGGGGGGAAAAAAAACCCAACACAAACCAAACAAAATATACTAAAAATGTGGATCAAGGTCCAAAGGTGCTGCATTCCAAAGAGGAGGATAAAACAGTGGTACATAAGTCACAGAAGGCTTTTGGTCATTAGATGAGGTTCAGAAGGAAGTAAAAGGCTAGCACTGAAAAAGAAACATGAGAATGTTTAGCTCTTCATAGCTGCCATTTATAGCCATAATAAACTGTATTCAGGAGACTTCAAGCTCTGATAGACATGTAATAATATGATGTTAGGGCTTTATATACCAAATGCACCTATTTACAATCTTTGTCATTCTTTGTTCCCTACACAGTAGTAAATTCCTCTTTGTAGAACAACTCATCAAACCTTTCAGTCATTAAAATAACTCCCTACTCACTTCTGAAATGTTCTATAATAATGACTATAAAGAAGGAAAAAAAAAAAGAAAAAAAATCTTTACTTTCTTTAAATAACCTGGAGTGTAGGAGCAGGCTTTGAGCTTGATATTGCAGTTCCTGCTCTCTACCTTACTTTCACTAATCCTCCTATTGACTGGGTGTAATGGGCTCACTTTAAGTTTTATCCAAGTAGTTTTAACCAACAATCTGGCTCAACACACAGTCTTTTGTTTCACTAGTATTTCCATTACAGGATCTCCCCGTCTACTTATGAAATGTGGGAAATCACATTTTTAATTGCTTTGGACCCTACTGTTCTATGGAAAATCAGTATATTCGATGGATTTCATCCAGTTCGTCACAATGCCTCTTTCCATACCAGGTTTTGAAATAACAGTGAAGATCTTAAAATATGTATAAGCAGCTATGGAAGGTTCTGGGTAACCACAAAGGTTATTCTCTTTCTGGGAAGGTGGGCTCTTTAGGCTTCATGCAGAGCTGATGGTAAGAGACATGATCCTCTGAGGCTGAATCAGGACATCTGAATGAGGGCTCTTGGACTGTCTCTTTCTCTCTACAGGAACCTATTTCTCTTCACTGACTATGGGCGAAGCTTGGGAACCTTGTCTCCTTATGCTGACATGAGCCTTTGAGTAACTGCTGAAGACTTCATAACTTTTTTTCTCCTAATGAGGTCCATTAGTGCGATTTAAATCTCATTAAGCTAATTGTAGCCTGTTAGACTACGCATCTCTGAAAATATGCTTAAAAAACATGAGGGATGTTTAACACAGCAATGTGTTAAACAAAGTGCTCAATTAATATTTGAGTAAATTTTCCTTGCAGTTATGCTTGTATCTGAAGCAATTAGGCTGAGGGGGATATTCACCATAAAATATCAGGAAAGTATTGTGAAGTAATTGCCTCTTTCTATCACATATAGGAGTGTTCTTCCCAGAAAATTAACCCCTTAATTTGGTGGAAAGATGAAATAATGTTCTTGGAATATATTTGATCCAGGCATGGATCTGTATATCCAGGTTTTGTCACCTGTTGGTACCATTTAAAATACAAATCCAGGTGCTGTTGTGGGATCCCTCCTGGGTACATTGAGGTGAGTGCTGCTGCCTCCCTGTGCAGGAGTGCCTATCACTTCCATAAGATTGCATTTCTTTAAGAAGCCTTCCAAAGCAGAGCCATCCCAAACCCCTGCTCAGCCGAGGAAAAATCTTGGCTACCGTCTAAGGCTGTAAGACAGAAATAGCAGCGTCTGCTCTCCTGCGTTCAAAAGCTCTTTGACACAATTTTGTTACCGCAGAGACTTCTCAGATCCTTGTTTCTCCATAGACAGGCTCCAGTCTTGGGCAAATGCCTGCTTGGGAAGGTTGGCTTTGCTCCCTGCAGGCAGTGGTGCAGGACCTGGTTCTGTCACTGGGGAAGGAATGGGGCCAGCCCTTCCAGAGGATTTTGCCAGCACTAGGCTGGGTTTGGCAGGGCAGCTCCATCCGGCTCCGCTGTTCTTGGGGAACGAAGCAATCTCTCCAGCATGCAGCTCTTAATTCAGGGTGGGGTTTGTAGGTCACAGCTTACCTCTGGGCCCTCACAGAGCCTGTGGTTCTGGCTGGGAGTGTTCACAGACTCCACTGAGCTTCTTCCTTTGCCACCTTTTCCTTCTGGTGCTTCCCAGTGGTCTGGCCCACTGGGACCAGTGCATAGAAATAATGCCCACTAGACATGGCAGTAGGTGGAGATCAGGCTAACAAGAGATGCGAGTAAGAATTAGTGGGGGTTTTTTTCTCAATGAAACCTTGAAATTCTTCAGGTTTTCATTTCTAGGTTCTCTTCCCCGTTCCAGTTCACTTGCATCAATACTAAAACCTCTGTGAGCAGTCATGGACAACTCAAATATTAGAAACTAATTTCTTCCTTCCTTTCTTTTCTCCATGTGCTGTAGTCACTTGACCTTCCAGATCTGAACCTTGCTCACTCATACAAATCCTCCACGGACTTGTACCCTACTGAGCTAGTGAAGTCTGAAATAAATGGGAGTGGTGAGTTACACGGAAGGATTTTGATATTTGAGAGAGAACTGAGAGAGAAGGCTGTACTAATTAGTAAAACTTGTGATTAAAGTAAGTATGGGGTAGGGAATGAGAGTAGAGGGGTTGCTGCAGCAACAAAAGCTGTGCGGGTGCTAAATGTGCTGATTACAAGCTTGAACTCCTTGGAGAAAAGGGATGCTAATGGCTTATTGCTGGAAAAAACTGGTTTAGACGGAAAATTGAAGTATAGCGTGTTTGGGTATGCAGAAATGTTGCTTGTGGCTTTCAAAGGAGGAGAGTCACTCTCCATTCTGCTTAGCAATGGGGGAATTTAGTGCTAAATTTGGGGTTTGTAAAAGGAAGAGGAATTGGAGAACAATGAGGCTTCCAAAGTCAGGATAATAAATTACTGTAGCTTTTGATATTAATTCTTGTAATGGTCTGTACATTTCCAGTGGAAAAGTATCTGTAAAATAGAGTTGTGCATTTCCTGTAATGACACAGGAAATGTAAAGGTGTTCTCTGGGTTGTGGGAACATACTGAGGAATAGATGTGGGGGATCATCCCCACTACCCCTGATGTGGAGAGAGACAAAAAAGCCCTGACCAGGAGGGTTACTGACAGCCAAAGCTGTTCTCATCTTAAACAATTCCCTTTATTACAAAAACAAGGATGTTGTTGTTGTTTGTATAAAGTAAGATTTTCCTTGAATCCTGTATTTCCTGAGGAGAATAGCTGAGAATAAACTCTTGGCAATGTTGGTCAGACTACTTGGTACAGTACCAGAAAGGATCACTAATGAGCTCCAATAAACGTAAAAGCAATGAGAGGAAACATGGAGGGCATGGGGTTCTGGGGAATAAAACTGTAAAAAGAGGGAAGAGAAACATCAAAACGTTTCTAAGATGGAAAAATGACAGGATAGCATGGAATCTCACACACAACATTAAGAACTAGTCAGGAGGTACAGTCAATGTTAGGTGAGATTTATTTGCTCTTGGGGGTTTTTTTGTTTGTTTGTTTGTGGTTTTGGGTTGTTTTTGTCAATGAGAAAATGTAACAGGAGAAAAATGTCATATTGGTGGAATTATGAAAGAGAAGTGACCAATGGACTGGACTTTATCTCAAGCATTTGCGCATCCATCAGGTTTTAATTTTTAAGCCATAATTCAGAGGAGGATTGAATACAAATTAACATTCTTTATGAAATCTGTCTGAGAAAACACTGACAAAAACATTGAACTATGTCTCTTATGACCCAGTCTGGCATACCTTTGAAGTAATAATATTCCTCCTTGGAGGTAGGAATTGGCATTCAATTCCGCCTGTCGTCTCTTGACTTCCTGGCACGGAACAAAAGAGTCTGTCCTCTTTGCTCTTGTTCTGACCCTACAACTCTTAGGCCATTGGCTACAGAAGGACTTTAGGTTTTTAATAGGTACACTGAAGTACAGAAGACAGAAATCAGCACGGACATGTCAGTTTCTAAGTCCAAAATGCTTCAGCCTGAAATTGTGATTTCCCTAATGCTCTTTTCTGCAAGCCCAAGATACAGACCTCCATCCAAGAGCGTAGGAGTTTGAGATGTGTCCTCTTGACTTCAGCAAGGGTGGCTTTTAAGTATCACTTATTCAGCGTATCAAAGTGCGAATCTTTGTGCAATGTGTAACTAAGTAGTGTGAATTTTATTCTTTGAACAGCGTTTTCCCGTACTTGCAGACCGTGCCATCAAGCCTGTGCCCTTTTAGCTTCTGTCCTCAAAATGCTGTAACTCTGTCCAGTGCAGTGTTTGACTTCAGCTGGGGCATCTCTGAGGCTCTTTAAAACGTGATTTGGATTTTCTCTCAAATATTCTTTAACCTTTTTCTGAAAGAACTCTAAAGGAAAAGATCTTATGCAAAAGATTCCATTCTTTAAGTTCTTTCAATCAAAATTGAGTGAGTAACCTCTGGCACATTTTACCTTAGGCTGTGGCTAAACTTGCCATATATCTTGCTCATTTCTTTTTGCCTGAATATATTCTAAATGCAGCTTTCAAGCTTTGAATCTTTTTGTGCTGCTCTCTCCCAGTCATGCACCAAACTGTATCTGAAGAGCTGCAGTAGGTTCAAAGTGGCAGTCTCTAAGGCAGACACTACGTAATGTGGTAAAACACAATGAAGAAAAAAAAAGAAATAAAAAGAAAAAAAAAAAAAGAGATGTACACATGCATCTCACTGTCTGATTTGAAACTGCCAGGTGATAAGAGGACCTGACACAATGAGGATGCAATTTTGTTCCTCCCTTCCTGTTCTTTAATAATCTGAGAATTTGAAAGGCATAAATATGCAATGATTCCCCCCCCCCCCCAGTTATTTTTATATCGCAAGACATGATAAGAAAAGATACTTTAGATGAGGTATTTTAATATCGGCCCTTATTCATTGTTGACAATAGGAAAACACACAGCAACAACCAGGTACAAAGCCTGACCACAAGGCAGCTTCTGAATAATTCCTAGGCACAAGTTTGTCAAGGCTATATTAAAGCATTATTAAAGTTCGGGGAATAAAATCAGCACGAGCTGTTTATTGCCTTGCTTATGTATCTGGAACAAGTTGAAACAGACTGTTAAGGGTTTTTCACAGCATGTGGGAAAAGAAAATGCTACATTTCTTTCTTTGAGTGGATTGTTCTTACATGCTGTTGCTTCAGCAGAGGTGCAGATTTTTCTCTTCTCCTCTTCTTACGTGTCCTTGTCCCAAACACACAAGCAGAATGGGGCAGGCTTGCACAAAAATGAGGGGAAAGTTCTTTCTAGTGGGAACTGATTCTGCAAGCTTTAGCACACCAGTTTTCTGCAAATGTTTCTTCTCTCCCAAGTAAATAAATAAATTTGTCTAGCTATTTGACTGCAGGAATCCAGACCATAATGGATGTGCAAAAAGAGAAAGGTCCTCTGGAGAGTGAAGCAATACTGAGGGAAAAGGTTCCATGGTGCTTTGAAGCATTTCATATCCCACGAAGAAAACTACTTTATTTAAGTTTAGAAATTGAAAGCATATTTAATACAGCTGAAAATGTTAGTCAATCCATCCAAATCTGAAGGATGTGAGACAGAATTACATATAATGTGTGACAGAAATTAAGTACTCCGGTATGCCTTCAATATTTTGTTGCCATAAGTTGTACTAAATAATCATTTGAGTGACAGAAATGACACTTTTCAGTTCACATGCATGTTTTGGTTATCAAACGCCTGCTTTTCCCCATCTTCCTCCCCTTTCCTCTGGAAACCTGGAAAGACAGAAGAATCTGGAAATGCTGCTAGAATTAAACATGGCCTTTGTGGTGCAGTGGCCTTACCTCTCTGTTCTCCGCCGCCCCAAGAGAGGCTCTGGGATGGGATGTGTGTTCCATCAAGCACAACGGTTACCATCTCCATGGCAGAAGATGAGGGACAGTGAGCTGCTCAGAGGTGGCTGTGGACACATGATCTCCCTCAAGGGAGATGGACAGTGTCTCTTATTTTATTTGTAGAATCAACGGTGTAGTTGGACCAAAATGATGTTTTTCTGTACCCTTAGCTGAGTACTAACCCTTTCCTAATGGAAGAACATGGAATTGTGTTTGGTCAACTACTCCTTCTAAAATCCTGAAGAAGAGAAGGGGGGCAGGGTAGCACAGGCCAAGATGGCTCAGTCTTACGTGAATGAATTTTTAGACCTTGCATTTTTGGCACAAATGGGCAGGAAGTTCTGTTTAAACATGTGAAAACACTTTTTACTGTGAATGTGCTCAAAGGATGAAACAATTTCCCCACAGAGGCTGTGAAATCTCCATCCTTGGAATGATTCAAAACTTGACTGTGCACAAGCAACAACCTGCTCTCCCACATCATGTTTCTGAGCAGGGGACTTGAACTAGACCATCTCCAGAGGTCTCTTCCAGCCTTGGCCATTCTGTGATCAGAAACTTTCCCAGACCAGGAATGGCCAGTCTGCTCTATGTGCTGTGGCCAGCCTGATGCCCTGTGGGTAAGAAAAGATAGAGTGAGCCAAACACAGCACTCAGATAATCTCCAAAATTCTACGTATTAAGTGCTGTTCTCTGTCAGATACTTCTGTGTCCACCAGCACCACCCTGGGTTCTGCTTCCCAGTATCTCAGTATGTTCCATCCTTTATAAAGGCCCAATCCAAAAGTTCCTATATTGTCTCCCTCTGATTTCGGCAGACAGGGCTTCAGGTGCTAACCTAGCCTTGTTCTCTGCTGGTGGCAAATCTAGGTTGTAAAGAAGAGGCGTTTTTGTGATTAAAGACTGAGTCTCGTGCTGCTGCCTGGGCTATTCTCGGGCAGGGTCTGATGGGAACTGCAGTTCTGGGTCTCTCTCTCTCTAAAGAAAAAGAAAAAAAGGAACTTCTCAGTTTTGAGGTAGTGGGTGGAAGGGCGATGAAGATGGTGAAAGGCCTTGAGGGGAAGCGTGTGAGGACTGAGAGAAGAGCAGACTGAGTGGACACCTCATTGCAGTTGACTGCTGTCCATTGCAGTTAAAATTTCCTCGTGAGGGGAAGAGGAGGGGCAGGCACTGACCCTGCTCTGTGGTAACCAGTGGCAGGACCAGAGGGAATGGCCTGAAGTTGCGTCAGGGAGGTTTAGGTTGGATATTGGGAAAAGGTTCTTCACCCAGATGGTGGTTGGGCACTGAACAGGCTCTGCAGGGATCACAGCACCAAGCCCAACAGAGTTCAAGAAGCGTTTGGATGATACTCTCAGGCACGTGGTGTGACTCTTGGGGATGGTCCTGTGCAGGGCCAGGAGTTGGACTCAGTGATCCTTGTGGGTCCCTTCCAGCTCAGCATATTCATTGATTCTGTGATTTTTCACACTTCAAAATGACTTGTCTGCAGAAGCTGCTGCTGTGCTCCCACTCCATGCAGCCCCCACCGCCTGTGTGGATGCACACATGCACTTCCCTCCCAGTCCACTCTTTCTGACAAAGCTGCCTTCTGTTTTGTCTCCGGCTTTCCTGCCTTTTCCCAAGTGTCTCACACTGGTGCCATCTCTCCCTTTCTTGGACAGGGAGCTCTTCTCACGCTTAGAGCTGCTTTGCTTTCCATCCCACCCCACCATCTTCACCACCAAGGGCAAAGCCCTGAGAGCTCTTTGCCTTTCCATTTCGAAGGACAGACTTCCAGTTTGCACTATTGCCAGACTATTTCTTTCCAATTTGCACTATTGCCAGATTATTTCTTTTGATACATAACCATGTGCCTTATGCCCTTCTTTTCCAACAGAGCCTCATGTTGCAGCAGCTTTTGTCTTACAAACACCTGCAAACTCTGTATTGATTTGTCTTGCCAGCTCTCCGTGCTCAGTCTCTGCGCTGTCACATCTCTGGCTCTGTTTGCTTCCTGCAGCTTTTCTCTCCTTGCATAAAGGTGCAGGCAGATATACCTGCGAGGCCTCTATTGTCAGCAAAAATGGACTTCCAGTGTGGCCAGAAGTATAAATAGCTTTCTTGTGGTCTCATTCAAAAACTGAATTTAAACGAAGCCCTTTTGTCTGTTTGCCCCCACAGAAATGGCAAAAAACTCCACTACTGTGACTTCTGTGGTTTTTTAAAACAGACTGTCCCTTTCCCTTCCCTTCCCTGCTTGCTCACTGCAGCTTCATGAATGCTGTCCAGGGATATTTAGTGTCTCCCACCCCCAATGGCATTAAAAAGAAAACAAAAAAAGAAAAAGGGTTTGATGTAAAATGACCATTTGCTTCAAAAGAGCATTGATTGAATAATAGATCAAGCTTCGCTTTGGCGCAGTGTTTTTAATAAAGGATGTGCCTTTGCCCACATGCTTCTGCTTAGCATTAACTTGAGAGACTGCTAAGTTTGAATATTCTCTCTAATTTAATAATCAGTGGTTAATTCTCCTCTGGCCTCTTCTGATCCTTTCGCTATGCATTTGGCCACTAAAAATGTGAAGCTGAGATTTAAATTGAGTTCAAGCCTCCAAAGCTTTGATCAGCAGACTAGGTTGGGTTTCTTTAGCAGAAACTTATAGGTGTAGGTGTTCAAACTTCCAGCCAGGCCAAACCCATGAAGTGCTCCTGCAATCCGTGCAGCGACATTAGCTTTTTCTGGGGACACAGCTGAGCTCTGTGTTAGGGTTGGGGCTGACTCAGCCACACTGAAGTTTTAACACCTAAACTCTGTCATGCTTTCCAGGGAGTTTGCCGGTGGTTTAAAATAGAGGATTTGGGGTTGCATGTCTTTGACCCCAGTCCCATGTTCTCACAGGTGAAGTGCTACTTTTCTCTGCTCCCCCTTGCATTGCAGAAGTGCTGCTGACTCCTGACAGTCCACGCAGTGCTGTTTTAGCTTTTTCTCCCAGTTCTCATCCCATGTAAAATTCCTTCTTTCACCCTCCGCTGGAGACTTGCTGAATTTCTCATGCCCCCATCACGTCACAGCATCATCTTCTGCCTGACCCCGTGGGTTGTGTTGGGCCAGCTCATCTCACAGCTCAACTGGATCAATGGCACTTGACCTTCTCAGGCTGAAGACTGACACTGGTGGCTGCTCTAAACTGAAATTGTACTTCCGTGGGCTAATTTCATGCTGAACTTCACACTGGCTTTTCTGAAAGGGAAAAATAAGATCATTTGTAACATGTACAGTGTTGATTTGCTCTATGTTAGCCTTGACTTTATCAACATTAGCGCAAAGACACTGTGGACATTCGTTTTAAATGCTGTGAAAAGGGAGGGGATAACCTCAGATTTCCAACTGGTTAATTAAAATCAATCCTTATTCTTCTCAGGAAAAAAAAAAACACCAAACCTTTTATTTTTGTAGTTTCCGGGTGGCAATCTTCTGTACATGATGAGATCCATATTTTTAGAACCTAAGGTCAGATTTATTTCTGTCCCCAGTTGCTCTCTGTGGAAACTTTGCCATTTACATGAACGGCAATAAATTCAGGTCATCATTATTAGCATAAAGAGCCAAACCACCCCATTGCATCATTCAAATTCAAATTGCTTGCTGATAATCTAAGCAATAAACTGGCTTTGAAAAATTCCTTTCCCAACATTATTTTATCATCATAATTATTTGCTGTTCTGCTTTGAATCTGCAAATTATCTCATACAGTTATATTTACATATGCAATAAAAACTGGGCACATGATTTATTGTCTTGTCAAGAGCAAAATAAATAAAACAGTTTGTGAAAGATTATTCCTGACTTTTGGGCAGAGCTGTAGTAAATAAATATAAAAATAAATACTTAGATGATAGATTTTTTTAGAAGGGATAAGTATGAAACAAGTTTGAGGTGCAACACTTTAGCAAATAGACAGCTGTAGAAGTTTTGTCTGAAGGCTGACTCTAAAGCCCTATTCAGATTAGAGATGGAATTGCAATAGATTTTTCATTTTGATACATGTGCTGATAAAATATTTCTCTGTAAAAGGAACACAATCGTTGAGTTGGAGCATTTGTAGTTTGGTCAATAAACCTGTCTAAAAGACACAGTGGATGAAGGTACATCAATCACATTTTATGATTATGGTAGCAATGTGGCAAAGAAGTAATGTACCAAATAAGTGTTGAAATTGATGGCTGTAGCCTTTATAGCTTATAAAGAATACAGGCGTGGGAGATGTATGTATTTTTAGTATTGTTGGCAAATTATTCAGACATTTGGTTACAAATATTATAAAATTAAATGCAGAATTATTGGCAGGTATTTTTATTTCCAAGAATGTGTAAAAAATGCTGACAGAGAAGACCACCAATCGCATGCAAAATAGAAATTCACACAAAAGCAGACTTCAGGAAGGTGGTCTTATAACCTTTTCTTGCGCATGCTAAAATTTTAAAATTATTTTTCTACGTTTACAGATAAAACTTCGGGTTAGAAACATTTTTAATGAAATCAGTATAGTATTTGAGAGTCTCATATGAACTTACCTAGGTTAAAGTTAGCAAAAGAAATTTTACTTGTTTTTCATTCTGAAGCTGACCCATGAACCTCCACATCACCTTCTAGATTTGGTGACAAATCAGTGCACTGTACTGAACAATAAATAATTCATGAGCAGTCAGCACCCTGACAGAAGTTGAGAAAGAGTTGCAGAAATGTAACTGTAAAAAAAAAAAAAAAAAAAAAAAAAATTAAAATGTGGTGGTGGAAGTGATTTGTGAAATAGAAATGGGTCAGCAATGTCAAATTACCAATTTCTGCTGAATGGGTCACCCAGCCAGGGTACTTGCAGTAGTGTACAGTCAGCAAGAAGGAATCAGGACAATAACTATGGATTTCCTTCCTTTTTCCCCTCACATTGGGCTAAAATTCAAAGTATCCAAAGTATTGCTAGGACAGGCACTTCTGGACTGCTATACCTTAATGTCTCTCCTGGGTTTGTCCATTCTCTCTTCAGTCCCCCAAAATCTAGTGGCACCTCTTCAAGTTAGCGATACCTTTCCTATCACTTCAGGTTCTCAGTCTTTCCTGCCCAAGCAGAGTCAGGCTTTTGATCCCTGCAGCGCTAAAAGCCTTGTGTGAGAAATTGTGCTTACCCTGCAAAGCCCTAGTGAAACAGGTGGTGTGTCTCTTCACTGAGTTAGAGTTCTAGGGATTGTAGCTCTATGGTCAGCGTGTTTCTGAAGACGTCATCATGGAACCATCTAGGCTGGAAACAACCTCTGAGACCATTGACTCCAACCTTTGTCTGATCACTATGTTGCCAACTAGACCACGGCACCAAGTTCCACACCACTCATTTCTTGAACAGGCCCAGTCCTGGACCAAAGGAGGTGGTAAAACCATGATGATAAAAATGCTCCTGAAGACACAAAATCCTCCTGTTTGAGCTGTTGTCTCAAACAGACTTTAGATGACCCAGTCAGGGTAACCAACAGCCTGTAAATACATTGAGGTGCAATCAAGTCACACCTCACCTTCAGGGCTGGCAGAAACTTAATTTCTGCACGGAGGAAAAGTACCTGGATTAGTGGGAGTCCTGCATGGACGATGAAGCGCAGACAAAACACACAACTTGTTAATGCCACTGTAGTCATCTACTACAGTCAGTACATTGATTCCAGCCCAGAGATGCCCTGTGGTCCAATGGCTGGAGGATGAGGAGTTCTTGCTGGAGACACATTGTGTTCTGCTGTCTCAATACGCCTCCAGAGTTGCTCAGTTCCTTCTGAGCCTTCTGTTCCCTGCAAACATCCCCCCTCTTTCTAAAATTTATTGGGTGTTGTGCATGGGGAGCTTGGCATGTCCTGAAGGACTCCACATTTCAACATGAGGGAGTGATTTTAGGGTACTTGAAATACTTGTGGGTATAATATTTCTCTCTGTGCTCCTTCTTCTGCAAAGGGTCTTTTGATCTTTCAGGATAGGAAGCCTTACTCTGTAACAAGCCAAGGTTTGTTTATTTTACTGAAGAAACTTCAAAGAACCCCTTGGGTTGGAGAAGAAATGACTGGACATGATCCTTACCTCGTACATCTGCAATGGCTGATGAGTTTGACTGTAAGGAATCAACACAAACTCATTGCACTTCAAGAAATAGCAAAAGCAGGGCGGAATTATAGAAGGCAACAAAACTCAAGCCGTGTGTCAGATGAATCAATTCAAGGGGAGCTGCAGCGAGAAACTCAACGTGGGTTTTAAATCTAGCTTTGTGTGCAGGTTGCTGCACTTTAATGTCTTCTCCCAACCTGCAGTACTTAAAAAATTACTATAGATTTCTTGTAAATCAGCACTAATAATAGCCACTGAAGTACTCTTTGACAGCCTTTTTGCACGGTGCTGAAAGTAATCAACTCTGTGTAAAGGTAATATGCGTGGAATGCAACGTTCCCTTGGGGAATAATTTGTCTTCCCGTATTGCCTTGCCCGTACCCTTCAGGTACACTTTCCCTAGCTGTGATTGCTTTGTAAATACGGATATTGCCTTTCACATAAATACTTAAATTCTGCTGTGCAGTATGTGCCTGGGGTGGTAGTTCTTTCAGCTTTTAGTCTGACAGACTGTTACTGCATTGAAGGAAGATATTGGAATAAGTCCTTCTGGCCTTTACCTGCACTCCTAGATGTGGGAAAAGGTTAGAGAATATGAACTATTTGCATAGGATATAGCTTGTACATGAGGTGTACAAGGATGTCTGTTGTAGTTTAGAAATGCCTTTGTAATGGGCAGAGGTATTTGCACCCTGACTTGCTCTGATGCACTGGATATCTGGTGCCCTGATATCTCTGGAAGATATCCTTGAAAGTCATGTACCTTCCCATAAATACGGAGGCACCTTTGCAGATGAAAGAATGGGCAAAATAGACAGCAGTGAACTGCTCTGAGTATATCGTAAGCACTTTTGCTTGCTCTGTATGTAAGGTGTGGAGAAATCCATCTGTCTAAAACTTTCTGTGCTCTTTGTTCGTACGGTTGCACCTTGCAGTCTTCACTGGACTTCAGCCATGCTACAATCTGCAAGGAAGAGGAGTGGTTATTTCCATTTACAGCTGAGATGCCTGTCAGATCCAGGTAATTTCTGTGAGATTCTGCAGCCCATACACAGCTGAACTGTGACATGAACTAGAGTTTGCAGCAGCATCTGGTTCTCTTGATGCAAACGAATGTCTCCGGACATTCTTGTGAGGACTCTTTCTAACATACTGCCACACTGAAGACTCTTCTCCTGGACTACTTACATCTGTTTCCAGGTGTGCATAGTCTTTGGCTGTAGGAGTATGGAGCACAGCCTCTGTCTGCCACCTCTGTTCTCTGCTCTCCTTGCTTGTGAATTGGGTAAGCCCTGAGCAGAGACAGGTCAGTTCTTGGCCACTCTTTCTCAGAGTGGCAATCGGTGATGCTCAGTGCATGAACAAGGGGGAAACTTGGAGTGCAGTGATGACTCCCAGAAACATTGCGGGGTTTGTTCCATTTTTAAAGGGATGGATGTTCCTTATACAGGGCTTGGGACCAAACTGCTGAATGTCCTAGAGCTGCTTCTCTGCCCAAACTTTTGCAAGTGTCCTGGAGTTGAACTGTATGGAATAACAATCTTGACAGACGTTTCACTTAGCAAAACTGAAGCACACATTAGCCTGTGAATAATACTTGTCATAAAGGCAGGAGAAGATCTCGGTCCCTGCACCTAAGCAATGCTGATTATTGGCAATTAATTATGTCCTGGAGTCTTGCTGTACATCTTGTGTTTACCAGAACCCCTTACAATTATTGCTCACCTACCTTTTACTGTGCGGCACAATGCATTCATTGTGCTCTGAAAGCACTAAGTGCACTGCATAAGTTCAGAGGACATTGGCTCAGATTTCAAGGTAAAGAAATGTGGATTCTTCTCTCTAGAGTTAAAGCCTCAAGGGATCTGAAAAATCTTCCCTTGAGTTTACAGAACTTAAGTTCTAGGTCATAAGTATCCATCCTGCATATATGATATTCAGGATTCCCTGTAAGGATGGCCAACTTCACCAGCATATTTGGGCGCTCCCTTTTTCTTGGCAAGTTCTACTCTGCATGAAAAAATTAGATGCACCTGTAAATGTAAAATGTGAGCTGTGGAAATGGACAAAGGGAGTCAGTAACAGCTCATTCCCAAAATACATTTAAATGCTGCCCGTCAGACACTGGAAAGGCACCACTATGTTAATTTAGTAGGGATGGGGTAGCTGTTTCCCAAATGCTTAATCAAAGGGCTTTACAAACTAGAAATAACAGACACAATCTTCTAGGACTTTTCCTGCTTTGAATATGTAAGTTTTCAATGAAATGTCTTTGTTTCTCCACAATAAGGGGATTCCACCTGGGCTTTTACCTGGTGCATGGGGGTGTACTAAAGTGGTGTTGCACATAGACACCGAGGGGCCAGGGCAGTATGGGCAGAGGGTTTCAGCATGGAAACTTAGTGTGTTTTTCACCCAAATAGCAGAAGCCCCCATGAAACCAAAATGTCATAGCAGGCTACTGTAAAAATTCCAGCCACTGGCCAACTCAGTAAAACAATGCTGAGGCGTTCTGGCCTGTGTGTACACACTGGGTATATATTGAGTATCTCCTAAATTATATTAAAAATTGATTGAGGTGCATCAGCCTATCTTAGAAGTCATCTCATTCGGTGCACTCTAAAACCAATATAAGCCTGTAAACCTATTTAACCTTCCCATTTGGGAATGCATTTTGTTGAAGATGGCAGCTTGATGGTCATTAAAATTAAAGACAGAAAATAATATTAGATAATGCAGTGCTTTTCCTTTGGCAACGTAGGGCTGGCACCTCTTTGATATTCCAGTTTGACCCTTTGAATTGTTTGGAGAAGATGTAATTTATTTTCACATTATTTGGGGTATTTTCTCTCATTGCTTCCCATACCACTTATACATCATCATCATGCAGTCTGTCTTTACCCATTCAGATACTTCTACGAGGACCTAAACAGAAGAGTTTCATACCTATTGGTCTCTCATTTAGCACGTAACAATAGTCAGTTTAGAACATTAGACTTTCTGTAAGATGAAGAAGAAGAAAGAAGATGCAGCTGTCAAGGTACAAGCAAATGTTCCTTGCATGATAACCATCCCTGTAGCTGTTTGAGTCAAAATAACAGTAATAATGCTAATATTATAGATGCTATATATTGGTTACAGCTATAGGGGGTTGCTCCCAGCGTTGTGTATCGACTTGTTGGATCAGTAACTACAGGATTTTTCAACCTAGCACAAGTCTGACAGCTTCTGGAATTGGGCTGATTTCTCTTGAAAACGAAAAAATGGAAATGAGTAGCAGTTTCAAAAATGTTGAATGTGGAGGATGGTGTTTATAAAACTGTAGCCTCAGGACTAGAGCAGTTACAGAATCAGAAAGGCAATATTTCATTATTAATGTATATAGACCCTTTACAGAACATCAGGATTATCATAATGGACCAAACATGTCCTGGATGTTCAGCTGTCTGAGGTCACTGTTGTACCAGCGATGCTGCTGATGTTCGACATAAAAGAAAGAGTGCTCTGGTTTGTTTTTTCTCTTCTGTGGAGACTTGTTGCTAAGCAATTGAGAAAACAGTGAGGCAAAAGATATGAAAGCATAATTCACTTTGTAAACAATAAAAATCTTTACAACTTTGGAAGAAGCTGTGGCAATAACACATAACATCAGAGAGAAGAAGCTCTACAGAACATCAATAGAAAATTATTCAGGCTTTTTTTTTTTTTTTTAAGAGTGCCAGAAGATGGATGACTTGATGCTGATGTAGAATTGAGTTATCATCACCAGTATCAATCATTTCCCCACAATGGTTTGCAGTCCCTAAAACCACAATGAAGTTACAGAGGAATGCACATGCACACACTCGCAGTGCAGATACATTTCACCAGTGAAACTTTATCACATCAAAACCAGTGATGAAGTTTTACCATTTTCAGGTGAGGAAATTTGCTTCACATTAATACAACTTTGTACAGTTAGTATTTTACAGATAGTTTTGCTATCTGATTTGTTTTTCAAGAGTCCCAATAACCCCCTATGTTGCAGTGGCTTTTGCCTATGAACTACTACAGGAACCATTGATTTCTCCAGGACAGCAGGAAACTTCTTAATTATAGCAACAGCAATTCCTGGTTTATCACTTTTCCAAATGGTGTTGACTCCCTGTTTGGGCAGTTCCAACTTGTCACTTACCTGGGTGTGCTGCAGATTATTCCCTGTACCAACCCTTGTCTGATTAAACTCATGTTGCCCTTTTGAAATCGACAGAATTAAGTCATTTTACATTGCCCGAGGAACTGTTTTTATGTAGAAATGCTTCCTTTTCTGTCAGCTCTACTAGTTTCACCTGGGTTTTCATCTAGCTTGGAGGTGAATTTGAGAGCTGCAGTATACTTTTATCTTTTAAATCGGCTGCCGGTACATTAAGAAAGGTGACACAATCTGTTCTCCTGCTATCTTTATAAAAAAAAATCCAGTTTTTTCTTTGAAACCCCCAGATTTGGGAGTCCACATGCACTCGGTGCTCCTGGGTACTTTCTGAGAGAGTGCTCAAGCAAGTTTTGTGTGTTTTATACAGAGAGATGTGGGAAGAGCACAGCTGGGTACGTGAAACTTTGCACAAAAACTTTGTTTCTTCTCATGTTCCCTGCATTTCACCACGAAGGATTGTTCTTCAGCAAAGTTAGAAGAGAAAACCCCAACATTCCTCCATAAGTGTGGACCCTGACATCCAGAACAAGCTGGTTTATTTTAAATCAAAGCATTTCTCTTGTTTTAATTTTTTTTCACAGGTAAGTCACTTGGCTGATTGAATGAAAAACCAAGCAGTGTCCGTGTGAGCTCCCCTGGTGTTCTCAGCAGAGCCTTTGCCTTCGCTGCCGCAGAAGGAGAACTGAAAACAGGATTGTAAATCCTCAGACGAGTGACAACCTTTAATGTCTGCAGGGAGCAACGGCACCTCTGGTACTAAGCCTTTAATTAAACGTCTGAAATTAAATTCTAACAAGTTGATCCTTTGAAATCAATGGCCCAAATGCTGTTGGTTACAGAGGATCCAGGCTTTGCCCCTTAGGTGTTTCTGCTGTACTCACATCCTTAAAAATGCTCAGGCTGTCACAGTGTCTGTTCATTTGATGAAGAGCCCTCCAAGTTCACAGAGACTGTGGGTTTTGGCCATCTACAGACAATACAAATGCTTGTTTTTTGAAGTTTCACTTTGGGTTTTATGGTTTCATTAAGCAGTGGCAATTTAGATTTTATTTTCTGTGCAAGTCTGGTAACATAAGGAGTTTGTTTGGTATATAGGTGAATTCATCCATGACAAATTACATGGAAACTATGGAAACACTCTGCTTAATGGAGTACAAGGTCAGGCTGTCTCATGCTAAAAAATTAATCATTCCTCTGCTTTTTAGAGCAGGGTTTCTTGGGAGGTGGGGAAAAAAGTACAGATTATTAGGACATGGGAAGACTGAATGATGAAATTGATACTAACTAGTTGAATTAATCACTCAGAACAAGTTACGTCACAGATTTAGTTTTTTCCTTTTAGATTCCTTCACCTTCTCATAGAGGAAGTGTTCATTTCTGCAAGTACTGATCAGGTGATTTACCTGAACACGTTCCCATTTCTGGAGCACTCCTGTCACTTACAGATGTGCCTTTATGCGCCTTGAGACTCACATTGGAGCCTTCTGTCTCAGGCAATTAACAGCCCAAATGAGGAGGTGGGGTGGCTCTGTGGATGAGCCAGGAGCCCTGGGTGGAGCTGGGATCCTTGGGCTTCTCCTGCTCTTCAGTGGCTGTGCTGCTGGTGGTTAAAACAGGACATCAGATACAGAAACTCTCAATTTCCATTCAGCCCGACTGCAGGAGGGTTGATTTCACACGGAGTACTTGGATTCATCCCCATCTGAAATATTATATTTGCCCCTGTGACAGCAATTATCTCCTTTCCACATAAACCTCCTGTCCAAGACAGGTTTATCCTGCAGGTGTTCTGGAATCACTGTGAGTGCTCAGCAGAGCAAAGACAACTTTTTGTTGATTTTATCTTAGATTTATTTGGAGTTTGAAAATTTGATAAGATTTCCAGTTATTTCTCCCCGTCAGTATTTTTAGATTGTGATAAAAGTAGAACCAGGTTTATTCTCTTAAAATTGAGGTACCACAGTTGCTTGTTATTCAATTTAGTGTGTTTGAAAACAAAGCCTTGTACATTTGGACTCACACCATACGAAAATGACCACCGTGAAGAAAAAGAAAGGTTGCATATCTGCCACATCTATCTTTCTTTTTTGGTCTTTCTCTGGAGCTGAATGTGAAACAGTTGGACCTGTTTGAAAGACTGAATCCTGAATTCTGAATGAGGAGGAGTTTTATGGATTTCAGAGAGAGGAGAAATGAGCTGTTAGACATGCAAGTTTGCCACCCTTAGTTTAATTTTATTTAGCTGTACCATGTAGTTTGACCTCAACAGGATTTCAGCACATACTTGAATGTTATGCTGATTTTGAAATCCCAAACACAGTTAATTTTGAAGATGTTGATGAAGCAATGCATTCACAACTACAGTTTTCCATAGAGGTGGGCTGTTTATAATGGTATTTTCTTTAGAGAGGGGAAGAGGGACTGGGACTTCATTACCAGCATTTAGAACTCTGTCTGGGCTGGCAGGAAACAGCTTTCCAGGCCTGGACCCTGCCTGTGTCAGAGACCTGATGTGTGAGGAGCTTGGCTGTGAACCAGGCAGACTCAGAGTGCTGAACCTCCACCAGTCCCATCCTCGCCATCCACTTGTCCAGAGGAGGATAAATAAGCAAACCTGTATTAGAAACCTGGCAAAGTGTCTGGACTGTAGGTGTGTGTGTAATATTTGACGACTCATGAACACATATTTCTGCCTGGAAGTTTGGGTATGGAAAGAAAGGAGCCCCAAAACTGCTAATTTACAGACAGCTGAGATCCCAAGCATGACAAAGAGTGGTGTCTGATGAGGCTGGTTTTTGGTCTGTGTGTTATGTCCCTCTAAATATTTTTCTTGAGTGGTGGCTCTGGAGGGAGGTAGATTTGTTTGTGCCCATGGCTCCTTGGAACCTGGTCAAGGAGGGACATTTCCAGGGTGCAGGTGATACGAGGAGAAAGACGGCACAAGCATTACAGCAAAGAGCCTGAGAAGAGCGTGGACACAAGATAGACCTCACATAGCATTGAGACTAAAACCTTCCCTGGCATTAGAAGGGATTCATAGAATTTTTGTCACTGAGAAAGTCCTTGAGCCGGCCAAAGCAAATCCTGAAGGTTGGAATCTTGGAATCAGCTCTGTAAAGATACAGAGGGAGGGATGCTGATAAGACCCTTTTTATTTGCCTTTGCCTTTTTAACTTTCCTGCTGATTTTTAATTATTCTTTCTGTAAGAAGTGAAGTATTCTGCTTCAAGTTGTTCTAAAACTTGATATTTTTGAGGGGGTTTTTTGGGTGGTTGTTTTGTTTTGTTTTGTTTATTCACCAGTTAGGAAAGGCTTGCATAATCCCATTTGAGACTTCTGGTTCACCTGGGCTCATCTCACAACAGCACTAATCTGCTGACCAAGAGTTGCCACTTTGGATAGTGCTGAGTATCTGTAATACAGCACCTCTGTAATATTTTGTTTTCCCTGTCATTGATTTCTCAGTTTCATATTAGAACACGGGTATGTAGTTTAGTATTTTGAGCAGTCACAGATAATGCCACTTTCCTTATCAATTATTTCTGTGAATTTACTTTCCTCTTCAATCTGCTCTTGTTCCCACATGGTCCATAGCTCTGCTTTCCTCAAGTTTGTGTCATAGCTGGTATTCTCTGAGATTTTCTCTAGCATTAACCTAGGCTGGTAGGAACTAGGAATGCACATCTGTTTTCATGAGTGTACCTACGACTCTGTAAGGCCAGAAAACTGGAAACGATTGGATTTCTACTGGCCTTTCCCATTTAGGGATATAGACACAAGCACACCTGACGCTTTTCTCTCTGAAGCTGTTTATATGGAAATGAGTGATGCCTACAGGGAAAGGATAACCTTAACCTGGGAAGGAATCTTTCGTTGCCATTCAAATTCCTATTCGTAGACCCCCTTGGCATGTATACCTGGAAGGAACATGAGTCACCCACTGGAAGTTTTTTGTACTTCCAATTCACATCCCTGCATGTTGATTCAATATTGCCACAGCTTTATGAGGCAAGACAAACGCTGAATTCCCCAGGGTGAGTTCACTCACCTTTTCTTCAGTGAAAATAAGCTCATATTGAGCATCATTCATAACTTCCCTACATATGGATTACAAATGTGTCCACATTTACTCCACTCTCAAACTTAAACCAAAAGTATTTCTGAAACACAGTACAAACTCGTTCTCCTTCTGCCACCCACTTTACCTCCACCTCAGCAACCTTCTTCTCCAGGCAGATGGTTCCCACCCCTCCTCGGCTCCCCTTGACACCCTGCCAACACCATGCCCAACCACCCTTGTCATCTGTCTCTTGTCTCTAACCCAGTTCCCTGAGATATGACAGACTACGGTCTCCTCTTTTTCCCTAAAAAGAAACACTGCGCCAGCATGCGAGTACTCAGAAAACCTGGTCAGACAAATGTGGATGGGGATCAGAGAGGGGGGGGGGTAAGGCCTTCCTATGGAAGATTTTTAACTTTTCCGCCAATAGAACTAGAAACTGACAATTTTTAGGCTATCTATTTCTCCCTATCAAAAAAAAAGGAGGGAAAAAAAAAAAAAAAGCAAACACACCTTCACTTCCTTCTCCTTGTCTGGTTAGAAATGCTGCTGAAGCACAATGTGGGAGCTTTGGGTTTCCATTTTCCCTAGCCCATTGAATTTTTTTAAGAAAAGCAGAATCTGTCTTCTTATGCTGGGAAAAAAAAAAAAAAAGAAAACAAAACACAAGTCTTTTTATTTCCTCCCTTTCTGTTCGAACTGTTTTGATCAACTTCAGTGACAAACAGACTTTTGCAGTGTGTAAGGTGGCCTTAAATGTGACTTTTCTTGAGACATCTCTGTAAGATCTGCTGGCTCCAAGCTCAATGGGTTTTTTGTCTTTGGTACTCTTGAAGTCCCCTGATCATAGTACTCTGGTCAGGTTTTCTCTGTATATTAAAGACCGTCATGTTCTCATCTCCCAGCACTAGGCTTGCATACAAACCTTTGTAAATTGGCCCCAGGAGTGCCTGGGGAATTTATAATCAGGATCATAATATATCTTCAGTAAAGTATCTTCATAAGATTTCCCATTTGAAGTTAGACACATCCCTTTCTAGTTCAGGGAACAAATTGTGACTGTCTGCCCTTAAACTCTTAGTTATAAACTTCACTTAATCCGGCGCCTCCCACTGGCACACTGGGCTTTCAGGGATCTGCTCATCCTTTCTCTCAATTTATCTCTTGTTTGATTAATATATCTTGTATTCCTCAGTCCTACACTGATGTGGTTTCTCTGCTGCATCTGTTGTAGTGATACTGGAGAAGGCAGGTTAAAGAAACAGTTCTCATTTTCCTTACCATTTTAGTGCCTTAATATGGAAGTTCTGTCAATAGGGTACTGCTAGTACTGCATAGGGTTCTGAATAAGTACTTTTAGAAACTCCTTGAGGTTTCTCTGCACTTGGTGTTATATAGTGCAGAAGACACAACCCCAGGTAAGGGAGCATAAGAAATCAAGGAAAAGACTGCTATAATTTCTCATCATGTAATATACACGTACGTGATCACACTGATAGATGTTTATCTGTACCTCGAAAGCATGCCAGTGGATGCAGAGAGGTGTATTCATGCTCCATTCCTTGGTGCTGTGACTTCTGGGGTGGGGACAGCTGTTCTTTGAGTTTTGATTCTGCTTTATTTTAACTTCATGCCTGTAGAGTTATCAGTGAGAAACGTGAGCTTAACTTCTGGTGATTGAAACTGTGCTAACATTTGAAAACCTCATTAATTGCAAATAAAGCCTAACAGAGGCCAGGCTGAATGGGGCCCTGAGCAACCTGGTCTAGTGGTAGAGGGGCTGTCACCTGATGATCTTTAAGGTCCATTTTAACCCAAACCATTCTGTAATTAGAAGAGGTCACTGATAAAACCAAATGAGCTTCTCTCTTCTGAGAGACTGAGGTGTTATCAAAGTGTCTGTGGGGATGAAAACCCCATGATGAAAACAATAGACAACGAGTTCATGACTTTTAAAATCAGCTTAGCGTCTTGAGGGACACTGAAAATCAGAGAGACTTTTGTTCTTTAACAGTTTTAGTAAAGAAATTCCCTCCTGTACTAAGTTTGTTGCTAAAGCTGAGACAGGCAAAATCCTGAAAGGGAGAGTGGAATCAGGGAGACAGCACTGTTGTTTCCCCAATGCTGAAACAAAGATCAGCCAGGCTGGGCTCCCACTTTCTCTAGAATTACTGAATTCCTCAAGGAAAGGCTTTTATGAAAGCTCTTGATATTTTTGCTTTTGTCTAATTCACCCAGGAAACCTTTTTAATATGTTACTGATTTCCAGTGGTTTTTTTACCATTTGTTCTGCTTTTGCCTTTGTTTCAGCCTGGACAATGGAATTTTCATTGATCTATTTTTAGCCACAGAAGATTTTTTTGTTATCGTGTAGCAGCCTAGCAATAGCAGTGGGAATTGAGCAGAAATTTTAATTTACATGACTTGACAAACCTCACCAAGCACAACTGCTTGTATTTTATATTCAGATTTCCTAAAGGGGCACAAATCTGTCCTCCTGAGCTTTAACACTCACACACACACACACACACACACACACACCCACACAAACCAAACCAAACGAAAAGTTACAATTTTAACACAAGTGCAAAAAGCAGAAGAAAATGAAGAATAATAAATCTGGACCTGTGATCAGGGGTCTTCTTTCCTAAAACTGTTTTCTGAAGAGTTAAGTGCATAATGCGATTAAAGAGGTGAATAAGTAAACACCATCTTCCAGTAGCATTCTTACTAACCAGCTTTGTTTAGAAAGCTTCAGGCACCATGATGTGGTTTTAATGCCATTTAGATTTCGCATTTGTAATGCAACATAAGGACATAGTTGCCCCTGTGCAGCAAGGCTATCCATTTCCATGCAGGGATGAAGGCAATAAAGATTCTGCTCATGGCACCGTGGACAGGGAGCAGTGAGGCAGGCATGACTGCAAGGACAACAACTCCCAGCTTGCCCCTTCATCGCTAAATAAATATTAGGTGAGTTAATAAGTGCTCATTATTTCAAGCAGCTAGGTTAGCATAAAAAGGGGGGAAAAATAATCACTTTGTGCTGACCGGGGCAGCAACGCTGCTGACTGCCTGAGTGTGACAAACAGCAAGGGTGGAAGAGGGAGCAGACACTCACACCCACCCTCAAAGAGGGCAAGGAGCACTGAGCACACGCAGACAAAATAGTCATTATTTTTCCCTTGAGAAAGAAGGAGGCCAGTCTGGGAACCAATATTTGGGTAATTCGTGTAGCCCATGACCCCCTTCAGCCCCATCCAAAGACACTCTCAGCTGCTCTCCAGGGAATTGGTCCACACCAGTGTTACCCACCCAAGGTCATTGGGGACCTTATTTAGGGAGGAAGCTCTGCCTGCTCTGCTCACCATCTGGAACGTTCCTCTCACCCAGATGCCATCCTCCTCACCAGATTTAAGTGGCCTGTGTAACACTGAGTACCTCTCGAGGTTCTGGCTCTGCCTCTGTTCAGGGAGAGGCAGGGAAATGCTCTGAAAACATGATTTCATGATTTATTTGAAGCCCACATTGCTGCCAAAAGCTGGAGTCTCACCTTCTACAGCCTTTATCCCACCTCTGGTTTCTCAGAGCAGCTCACCATGTGCCTGCCCATAGGGATGGACAACCTGCTTGGGAAGTAAAAGGAGGACAAAGTGGCCTTGTGGCAGGAAGAGGGAGCTGTGTGGGCACAGGTACTCCAGAGAGGTGGCTGTGGAGGCACAGGTGAGGCACGAGAGCAAGTGGGACCTCTGGGTACCACAGACCAGGTGCTGTTGGTTAGGAGGGGAGGAGAGGTGCCACGAGCAAAGCCATCGCTGCAACAGCATGTTCAGTTCTGGCCACCATCCTGAACGTGGAGGTTGGAAAACTTGGAAAAGAGATACAGAAACGTCTCCAGGCTTGGGATTTTGCCCTGGAGAAACTGTGGTTGAAGGTGAGTTAGTTTTACAGCTCTGTAGATGGATGGCCTCTGAGACTGGGGAATAGTCTTCAGATTAGTGAAGGCAGAATGTGGTCAAAGAAGTGGAACAGGAAATTCAGACAAATTCATGCTGAAAACAGAGTGTGATTTTGATAATAAGGGTTATTCAGTACTGAAACTGCTTGTGAGGAAATATATAGGAACATCACTACCTTAGACATGATTGAACAGCCTTTTAAATATATGGGCAAGAGCTTCAAAGAAACTGTGGGTTTAATGCTGGTTTTGGGGTGCAGGATCTCTGGTCCCCAAGCTTAAGATGGTACAAGGCTCTAAGCAATTTTCTGTACTTCTTTATAGGAAACACTTTGCTGGCCACAACATTTTTTTTCCCTTTACACACTTGGGGTATTCCTCTGTATCCTGGAATGAATAAAACGCTAATCTTACTGGTTTGTTGTTTTTCATTTGAAATTGCAACATTTGAGAAGGATTTTTCCCCCCTTAGAAACTTATGCCTTTTCTCTGTTTTTTCTGGCCTGGAGGTTTTCTCTCTCTTTTTTATTTATCATCTCCTATTGCTATGGTTTGAAGATATACAGCAGTGACGCAGGCTGCTGTTGAGTTTTGGTTCTTTGGCTGGTTTCTATTTTTAGAGTGTTCTTAGTCGCACTGAAAACAAGCAGCAGCGACTGTGTTGGCCCCAATACCCAGCACAGTTTTTGTTAGAAGATGCAATGTGAATAACGTAGCCTGCCCTATATTTACAGGCTATGCAGAACATGATCCTTAAAAAGAGGAGCTTCTGTCAGCTTGAAGAAGAGGTCTTACTGTGGCTGCCCAGTTCCACCACCCTGGAAGAAATGAAACCAGAATTGACTTGGCTCAGTATCTTCACTGAGGCACAGCTCCGTGACCAGCTGCATTAGCTCACCTTACAGAAAGCAAGGTGAGCTCTTCTGCTGCCTAACTGGCCATGAGACACTGCTCAGGCACTGGAACACACAGGTACTGCTTTGCAGGCAGATGCCCTAACGAGCCCAGAGGAGCTGCCTGCCTGTTTCCTCTGCCCAAAGTTTGATTAAAAAGCAGAGTGTCTCCTCCAAGAGGAGAAGATCCTCATCTCAATCCTCAGAGCAGTTAGATGACAGAAGAGCCAGGATTAACTCTTCCTGTCCCTGCTCTGCCTGTCCCTGCCAGAGTCCAGCCGAGCATCCTTCATGCAATTAGTCATGGTCTCTTCTCTTTGCCAAAGCAAAAAACATTGAGCCCGAATTTTTTCATACAGGGTATGATGGGATCACTTGGGCATTCCCAAAATTTTCACAAGTCTGAAGAAATAAAATTTTTAAAAAATCCCTGCTCAGTACTTAGTATAGTTTTTTTTTCTTTTTTAGTGTTTATATTTTAGAGCAATCAAGAATTCCCACTTCTACTCTTTCCTGCAGCCACCTTCTGCTTAACTCAAACACCCCTCATAGGAGAAACCTCCACTTGGGATAAATAAAATGAAGTAATTTTGTTAGCAGTTTCTTGTGGAAGAAGCTTTGCCCATGAACGATATTTTGAAATTGATTTTCCTGTTACGTGGTTTCCTTTTTTTAACTCAAATTTCCTCTGAGGTTTTGTCTCTGTGTTTTTGCCTGGATTACCTGAAGTAAGGAAGTTTTAGCTGAGCTGCTTTTGAAGAAGGAACACCAGTATTAAGAAAGAAAGATTCTATTTGTCATTTCAACCATCTGAAAATATTTCTAAGGTTTGAATCCAAAAAAAAAAAAAAAAAAAGAGGAGCTAATAAGAGTCAACTGGGCTAAGTGAAAAGAAACGCAGACTGAACAGTGGTGTGGATTTTGAGTGGATCAGGAAAGGTGCCTTTTCACATCCAGTGTGCAAACATTATCCATGCCAGGCCCTTAATGCCCAGCCCTGTTAGCTATATAAAACTGCCCTGGGTGAGAGAAGAGTCTTGTACAGGCTGTATTATTTCTCACATTTTCATGTGACTCCTTTTCCCAGTTGTGTTCCCAGGGCTTTCCCTGTTCCTGTGGGCATTTTGAGCAGTGATTGTCACTGAGCAGACCATGTCCATGCTGCAGGTGCAGGTCCAGGCTCTTTCCTGGGGTCAGGCTGGTGTCCCAGGACACCCTTGCAGGCAACATACAGGCACCATGAGATTTATCTGAGGGAAAAGTCTCAGTGTGCACTCAGCCTCCTTCATGCCATTTGGAGAGACCAGACACAGTCCAGACAGTGAACTGACAGCTCTGACCCCAGCAAGGATCTTCATAAATGCCTGATTTAAGTAAAAACTACTTAAATCTGTCAGGAGACAACTATGTGCTCAGCATCTGCGTGGAGTGTGGCTCCAAGCACGTTGTATTCCACTTCACATCCTGGGTTTATCACCCTTTCTCCGTCACAGACCAAGCTTATGGGGCGAGAAGTACAAGGGAGAACCTCACAGTCTCACTTTCCATCTCAAATCTGGTCTCATGGACATTTGCTTTGTGACTATTCTTAAAGGCTTCTGTCTAGCATCTGATTTAAATGTATCTCAGACAAAGTCAAGCTTCACGCAATATCATCTGTTCAAGGCGACACCTAAACTGAACTGTAACTGTACACCCAGTGCCCCTGCCTGTTCCTGAGGAGGAGTGAGTTTTGCCCAGGAATGGAAGGATTTCTGCATCTTCTGCATTCTCTGTGATGAACTTTTAGTTTGGGACATTTTTTCTGGACTTGCAAAAGGCCTGAGACCTCTTTACTTCTGCATTTATTTGCAGTTGTCCTTATTAATTGCTAAGTTTACTTGCCCATCTTACACTGCCATGTGATATTTGAATTTTATTTTGTCCCTAATTAAGGCATATTAGAATGTTATTGAAAATAGTTTTGTTGTGATTTTTCAGCTCAAGGAAATTGGAATGTCATTAAAGTATCCTTCTCTATATCAGTCCAATAGCAGAAGGCCTTACAATTTTTCCCCAGTATCAGTGTTTTCCATCTCCACATCAGCCTAAATTGCTGGTTTTATCCCCCTTGCTCCTCTCTGTGCATCACTAGTGACTGAGCGTGATCCTAATGTCAGTTCTAGGGCGTATTTTACTCTCTCCTGCCTGGTACCCCCTTCCACAATGAAATACGTTGTGGAACTCCAGGAGGGATCACTGTTACCTGTGTGTGATGAAAAGGGCAATAATTTGGTTTGAAAGGGGATCTCAGGAAGTCTTCTAGTCCCAAGCAGGCACAGTCTCACAGGCAGTGAATAGAGGGGAAGGATGAATTCCCTCAGCTCAGTGACTATACTTGGTTGTTCTTCCTTGGTGATTAACTAGAGCCGAGTTTGCCTTTGAGGGAGGTTGCAAGGGAAAGAAACACCAACATTTCTCTCTTCGACAGGACTTTTTTTTCCTGTTGCACAGAGCCCCAAATAGGAGTGCTAGCCAGGATGGGGTGTGAAAACAGCACTGTTGAGGAAGTTTATTTAATGCTTCCTTGGGCGTGGGCTGGAGCTGTGGATTTAATGCTTCCTTGGGTGTGGGTTGGAGCTGTAGATCCACCAGAACACCAGACAGCAGGGTAAAGGGTCAAATCCTGTGTCTCTTCCCCAGGGGCTGCATTCCTGCAGAGTCCTCACAGACTCAGGGAGATGAGTTTTGTACTTCTCTGCACCAGAAAACTAATTTAAATCCACAAGTGCATATTTATATCACTCAATTCAAAACTCCTGCCTACCACGGGCCAGAAAATTCCTACCTGTAATTCCTGCCTTATGAATTGCATCCCAGACTCTGTTTCAGCCAGAACAGATCTCTCAGAAACAGAGATTTATTCTGCATTATGAGGTACAGAACTTGCAGCTTCCTTTGGTAATCTTTTTAACCTAAACAAGTCCCTGAGCAGGAGAATAGGCCTCAAACTACTCTTGAATAAAGTGGAGCTTTAGGCACTTTTATGAAATATTTTTTAAATAGATTTATTAACTATTAGGAGCTTAATCTTCCAATCCTTCATCTGGAAAAAGGTGGCTTGACATCAGCAGCAGTCCTGGGAGGTACTGTAAGTCATTTTAGTTCACCTTTTCCTCAGATAGCTAAGAGATAATATACTTTTTGCTCCGCTATATTAAGGTTATTCTCATAGCCATTAGCTTCCCAATAATGTAAATATGTGAGTATGTTGGTGCTGTTAATTAGTCATATTTATTATTTTAATCCCGTCTGATAATACGCAGTTCAGTGTACAGCTGAGCTTTTTGGGCTGGAAGTCAGCTTGAAGAAGACAGAAGAATATACCGTGTAATTTTTGTTAAAATGCATAATAGGGATGTTTTGGATGCCTCAGGGTATCCAGCAACCATATCAGTCTCAGATCTCTTGCTGTCTTAGGGCTGAAGTTCCAAGCTCCGTGGGGATGTGGCTTAAGGCAGGTGCAAAATCTCCGAAGTGTTTCAACTATGCACGCAAACAGAAGAAAAGGAGTAGAAGGAAATTTCTGCACAAACATGCCACTCAGAGCCAGAGAAATCAGGGTGAATGTTCTTTTCGAGACATTATTAAGTCCTCTGTAGTGGAGTCATTGCTGTATTTCATTCCCATGGCTGGAGCTTCATCACAAACTGCTGTGTGGTGACTCCAAGCAGTTCATTGTGACCAAGGGCAGAGCTGTGTCCTCCTGACAGCAGAGGACTGGCTGCAGCACAGGCAGGATTGCAACAGGGAGTGGGATCTCAGTACCTGCAAGTGTCTTTCCACTTGGGTTAATTGTTATAAACTCCTGGCCTCGCTTCTGGGAATTGCTCAACCAAATTAAGGTTGTCCCTACAAGATTGTTGCTGCGATCACAGCTGAAAAGCTTCTGGGGGTAAGAATGGGATCTCAGGTTATAGCCTAAATTCTACAGGATCTGCTTGTTAATTTAAATTGGGATGGTGGTGGAGGTTGTGTCCCATGTCACCTTATTTTTTTGGCCATCATTTTTTAGAAAGTAAAATATTTAGCCACTTTTGCAGCACAGCCAGGTGTCACACCAGGTTACAGGGCACACCCCTGGCAAACTCTGTGTGGAAACATATTTCTTGTCAGCCCTGAGTGCAGCACATGCTCCATTTCACAGTTAAGAGTCTCTAGTGATGGAGATATCAGGGCAAAAGGGGTTTTATTATGATAATACAGAATTGGCTTTATAGTACCAGAAGCACTCAAGAGCCTTGCCACAAGGATTTCCCAGAGTTTTGGTCTCTCCTATCAGTCTGCTCATTTCTTCAGGTTTTTTTACAGTACAATAACCCTACCCAAAAATGCTTTTTATAAACAAGGGGGAAGCAGTTGGATAAAATAAATGCCACTTCTAACCTGCCCTTCGCAGTGCCCACTGAGCTGGGGTGACACACACGTGTCACATCTGTATGGTGAGGGAGAAAAGGCACCAGCTTCAAAGCACTTCAGCTGGATTTGTAAGCTGCTCTTCAGTACTGACCTTTGCAGTGAGTTTGGTTCAACGAAAATCTTCCAAAACTTTTTATTAACCCAGAAACAATATTCAACTCAGAGTGTGAAATTCAATGACTTCTTCACGCAGAAGAAAACCTCGTCCTCTTCAGTATGCAAAAAGGGCCCAGCAATGAGATGTTGCCATTAACTGGTAGCACACATACTCTGACAACACACATATCCTGCCAGCACATTTCATTGAGTTCAACCTGCTGGAATTACCTGATTTGGTCTCCTGCACAGAGAAGCTTATTTTCTTTCGAGTCAGCTACTTCGTGATTGAAATGGAGTATACATTTTATTAAAACATCTGGTCTTCATTTACAAAGGTCAGGTGGTGGTATCCTATATTATAGTAAAGCATTCTCCTCCCACGCTTACTTATATTCACCACTCTATATTTAGACTTTGTAGATTCAAGTCTCCAAGAATTGCTACATTTGCTGGTTTAAACTGTCTTTCGCATAGGGCCTGAATCCACTGTCTCTTTCCTTCGTTTAAATCACATCTTAAGTTTCTCTCTGATAAAGAAAGTAGTATAAATGGAAATCAGAAGTTCTGTTCCATCAAAGATAATGGGTTGGGGTATTTACATTAATTGGATCAGAGCGCATCTTCTATTAAACTGTACTGAAAAATGCTGGTAACCTGTTGGAGCAGCATCAAACTGCAATATTTCAATATTACTAAAATATTTCAGTCTGTGTGTTTTTGAGAGAAATTCAGTTTAAACATATGTTTTTGCGTTGAATATTTTTCTTATGGAAACATAGCATCACATGTAAGGTAATGTTATTGGTAAATTGCTGGTTAGCTTGGATTTCTTCTCTTTTCCTTCAAGATACATCTTTAGGATGATGCAGTTCCTCAACATCTTTTTACAAATGTGGATTTTCCCTTGGTGACTTTATCATTCCTTATCTGGGGAAGACATAAACAAAGTCTATGACACCTCTTTATAAATCCAAGGACCTTCTAGGAGTTCCTGTCTTTATATTTTGTCCCTCCTAGTTAATTTTCTTGCACCAGCTTATTTTTCAATAGTTTTCTATATTGTCTTAGTCAATTACACAAATGAATTGCTAAGGAATTAATTTGCTATTTACTCATGTTTGTTGCTGTGCACAGATTGACTTGATTAGACTTGCCATGCCACCTTGCTTTGAGTCTTTCTGCCACTACTCTGCCAAATACAATGTTAATATATCTTCTATAAATGGAGTTTAGTGGTTTTATTGCCAGTGATTTTATTAGCTGATAAACCACCTCACAACTACGTGTTGCCTCTAGCTTCATAACACGATCCACTCGGGATCCAAATTACTGCTTTCTGAGCAATTCTCATTTTTTTTACAAATTGTTGACATCTGTGTATTCTTTGTCTCTGCATATTTTTACAAGTGTTTCTCTACCCTTGGCACTTGGTACGCAGCTGGTTGTTGGCACTGGTGTAAATCCACGGAGGTCATTCTGTTTCCTCAGCACGGAGCTGCTGAGACCTTGGTGCCAGAGAATTTCTCCTCCCAATTCTGTACACTTTCTTTGCTGTTAGTCTGGCTTTAATGATGACTCCATTCTAAAAACGTTCAGGAATGCATGTATTTTATTGCTACCCCACTGCAAAGCCTCTCACGTGGATATGGAGGAACCCAGTAGGAACGGGATCCCATGTGAGGTGTGGATGTAATGGGAAGAGGGGGACAATGCACAGCAAGTAGTACTGAAGTGTTCCTCACCCACCAGTCACACGTGGACTTTGGGAAGCTGAGATGCAGCCCGTGTCACTGCGGTCTTCCTGTCAAGTGCCCCTCTGCTCATGTGCTGCTCCTGCTGCTATGTGAGGTCCCACAGCCACATTTGCCTTGTACACTGGTGTTATCGTGGCATCTTCAGCGGAAAAATTGTAATGTTTACTTTGATTGTCATGTTTTCTTTTCTTTTTGTGTTTATGACCCAGGACCAGGGTCTGAAGGCTGGGACTAAGTTGCCCTACTTAGTCTGTGATCTTTGCTCCCTGATGCTGTTCATCCCACAGGGGACTGATGTGTATCTCACGGGGAAACTCCTTTCTTTAGGAGATCTCAAGTTTTTGATCTACAATTGTAGATGGTAACTATGAAATGTCTAATCAAAGGGGAAAGGACCCAGGATACTCAGGATAAAGCCGTGTCCATGGGATGAAATTCAGACCAAGTATGTTTCCAGCTCCAGAAGGTATTTCTCTCTCTGGTTTTATTCCTCAGATGAATTTGTCCAGTTTCTAAGTGACAAGTGGCTGCTTCAGCATGATTGCTGGTTTCTTTTACATGTCTGCAGTTTTGCTGACATTAAAACTCTTCCCTGTTCTCAGCGATTGACTGTCCTAAATCTGAGTCTGCAGAATTTCTGCTTTTCCCACTGCTTTTTATGTACAATATAGGAGGAACAGCTCCAACAGGAGAATTGTGGAAAGGAGACAGAGTGGCACAACCAGCCAAGTGCTTTTCCCTAGATTTCAGGAGATTTGGGTTTAGAATTTTTACTGATACCTTATGCACCTGTAACTGGCACTCTCATATTACAGAAGAATGATTCTGTTATCAGCCCCTTTTGTGTTTGGTTTGGGCAAAATTTTGTGTCTCATTTGAATCACTAATTCTGCTCTGATGTTAATAAACCTTGCCTAAGGAAGGTTACCATCAAAATCCAAACCCTGAAAGGGTTTGGTTTCAGTCAGCCAGTAGTTTTTGTTTCCCTCCCCCCAAAAATTCCTGACAGGTCTCTTAATTGCATGTCTAGCAAGAGATCGCACAGCTGGTTAAAGACTCAAGGGGAGCTGGTGAGGTGCAAATCTTTCAAAGATCTTCTGTTCATCCAAGTATCAGGATGTATAACCCAGGAGATTGCATAAGTATGTAGGCTATTGACAACAAAGATATCCTGCTTAAAACAGACAAAAAAAATATAGAAAATTATATGTCAGCAAAATCATCTCCAAGCATGTTTCAGAATTTTCCATGAGCCATCAGGGATCTTTGACCTAAGCTCCAAAAAATTTATTCTGCCTTTCGTTATGTATCTTAGTCACAGACTGACACTTCAGGTTCACTTCAGCAGCGTCTGTGCCACCAGAATCCAGTGTGAGTTCTCCTGTGACAGCATTAGATCAATCATGTTTTAAAGAATGTAAGTAATTGCATCTACTCTGTCTTCCCAGACAGTCCAAAAGTGACACTTTGGGTTCACTGCAACCTGCGTTGCTAACAAAGGTTGGAAGGTGAGAGAAAAGTATCACAAAGCTGTATTTTTAATGTTCTTATGTAAAAGTAGTTGCTTTCAAGTTTCAAAAAAATAATATTAGCAAAATGCCTAGAATTAGTTTTTGAAAAATGTGATAAAACTTGGGGGCTTCATTGAAATCCAAGCACTGTTAGCCCTTATTAAACATACACTGAGGTTATAATTTTAATGGATAGGTCAGGATATTTGAAGTCCAGATGTCTGCAATAACCTCTGTGATTCCTTTAAAAGTAGTCTGTGCTACAGTGACAGACTTGAATAGAGAGTAGAAAATGCTGTCTGGGTCCAACCTCTTGGTGAACACCTTATAAAGAGCCGTGGTCTTTGAGAAAAATGCATTACAAGCCGAGTGAGAGGGTTTTCCCTCATGCTGTCGATGTTCTAAAAGACTATCCCAACATGTGCATCCTTGCTAAGCCTGCATTTCCTTTCCATAGCCTTGTATGCAGGCAATGGGAATTCCAACCAAGCCAACACTAGACTAGAACCAGGCAGTGTTTTTCATGGCAATGGCAGGTAATCACTGGTGCAAAGTTCTTTTCATCTGTCTGCTACTGGCATCTCTTAAAATGAGATTAGGTATTTTTCCAAATGGAACTGGATTTGAAATGGGAAAAGATCCCGGGAAGTTCTCAGGCATACATTACACAGAAAGTCGGACTGGATAATAACAGTATTTCCTCCTGGCCTTGCAATCTCAATATATATTATACATCACCTGGCAAGGCTGTGCCACCACTGTGGGGCAGTGGGAATTGAGATACTTTCCCTGCTCTGAATTTGCACTCACAGAGCATTGGCCCTGGCTTTGCTGCTGCTGTCCTGCTAACAGAAATGGCCTACACATTTCTCCTTCTCTTCCCATGTCCCTCTATGGGCCCTGCTGAGCAGGAAGGGTCTGTAAGAGCATTCTGCAGCTGCAGCCCCTGAAGGCTTAGCTGAGGGTTCTTGTAGGGAAAGGAGGATAACAGAAACTAAATGAGCTATTCCCTTCCCCTCCCTTGCCTCATGTCCAGATGAAGCTTTTACCTGGCATTTTGTTCAGGTGGAAGAAGGGTGAGCATTGAAAGCAGTAAGGGATTACATCTTTCCCTTTCTTCAGGGTTTCTAGCGGGTAGGAAGTCAAGATGGACCAGCATAAGTTCTTCCCAATAAAGACAGAGAAGAAAAGACCAAAGGAATGGTAGAGGCACTAAAATACTCCTTCCCACTTCATAATGTTCTCAGTAGTCCTTCCTAGGCTCCATCTACAGGCAAAGATGGGTGATTGGTAATCACTGGTTCTGACTGGTCCACGAATGTAAGATCTGTGATGAGGTAATGAGGATGCGTCCGGACAGTTTCATCTCGGTGCCCTAAGCCATCCAGTTTTCTACAAAGAAATGAGAATCAAAAGGTTTTATTGATTAACTTAATCATCTGAATCTGTTTTTCATGTGTCCTTGAGAAAATCAAAGCACTGCACCCCTGCCAGGCATTAAAAGGCCAGACTCAGGGGTCACTAAAAGCAGCAGAATGCTTAATCAGGAGCCCTTAGAGAGCAGCACAAAGATGCTCCTCTTTTTCTCTACATGATTTATTCTTTAATAAGAATGACCAAGATGGCAGCCTATGCAACACACTGTGCTGTGCTGGCTGCTCTGCAGCAGGACCCGGTGATTTGCAAACTCTCTGAAGTGTTAATATCTATGTGAGCAACTTGGAGAATACAGTGCTGCCTTATTGCTCTAAATGCCCAGTCATATGGGCCTGACTAATTCTGAGGAAGGAGAGCAGTTGCAGGACTCATTATGCAGATATGAATTTTTAAATGGTGTATCATTATTACCTTCTGGTTTCTTACACAGGCTCCAAGAGTGGGTAACCCAAGGTACAGGAGCTCAATCACTGGGTCTTTTGTGGACTATCTAGCCTTCATCAGAAGGTGCTACCTTGCTGTTATGGTAGAGTTGGCTTATTAGCTTCATCCTCAATACAGCAAGGAGGATGGATGTGGGACTAGATGAACCTTCAGGTGAGCTTTTATTAGTGCAAAACGCAATAGAGGGAGTTGAGAGCTAAGTCTTTTGCCCCGGTTTGTTGTAGCTCCAGGAATGAGTGGGATTTATCACCTAATTTAAGCACAAGGTCTTCATGACAGGTGGCATGGACCTCACAGCATCATCTTTTTCAGGGTAGTTTAGAAGCCAGGGTGCCTACACCAGCTATCCACACATTTTAAATGGAAAGAATGTGGCCTCGTGTTCCCACCCTGAAAAGCAAAAACCAACCTGCCTACCTTGCATAGTCTGCTACCATTCCTTCATCCTTTCAGATGAGATTCACTGCCCCATCTCCAGCCACCACGGCCACAGTTGCTTGCGCGTTGGGTGGATTTTGCCTTCTCCTCTCTCACAGCTCTTCCAGACGCACCTGGAGCTCAAATCCTCAAGCCAAGCAGCAGTTTGGGGCTTGGCTGCAGCAAGCAGACCCTCAGAGGTGAGGGACCAGTGGTTTGCAGTCACAGGCCTGACACAGGAGTGCACGCAGCTTGACTCCTTCTCCTTTAGTGGAAGGGTTGTAATTAGACAAAGTACCTCGGAGCACAGACCTGTCACAGATCAGGCTGTGATACAGGCAGCATGTACCAGAGGACTGCACCTCCTCTGTCTTCCTACCTTTCCCCCTGTGGAATGCACGGCTATTATGTTAATTTTCTTAGAAAGGCAAGGTTTTAAAGTGGGAGAGGGCAGGCAGAGGGTGAAGGCGTGTGAGCAATACACGGGTGAGACAGGCTCCTGCTGTCCTAGAACATTTTCAAATGTTAAAAACATATAATTGGGGACAGTTGAAAGTTGAAAGAGTGCACAGGGAGCCTTTAAAGTGGAGGGTTGGTGCTTACATGAAGGATTGCCCTTTCATCTCTCTGATCCTGGCAGCCTCCAGGAGCAGTCGTATTCAAATGACTGAAGGATTAGGAAAAGAACTTCCATGTGGTGGGCAAAATAAGAATCACATTTGCCCTTTCCTTTCAAGACGACCTTTTTCATCCTGAGTCTTTGCTAAATAAATAAACCTTCCCACTGAGTGCTACCATTTATTGTCTGCATTTCTGACATAAACCTGCCTCTTCCGAGTTCTGTTTTGTGAGCCACAGAGACCATTCCGAAACCCTGGGGAACTGCAAGTGTGCATCTAATTTCCTGTTGGTGAAGGCAAAGATTTTCAAGCAGATTTGATGACTGTGGGCAACCACTTTGTAAGAAACCTGAAGGGAACCAGCAACTCAAAAAATGCTGAGCCTTTTAAAAGCTGTCTGCTTGGACAGAATTTGATGCAGGGAGAAAAAAGTTTGCTTGTTTTTTCCATTTTTAAGCTTGCAGATGGAGCTCAGCTCTTACGAGAGCAAAGGATGAGTAGCGTGGATATGAGCCAGACATAGGACTGGTAGGCTGTGTTGCGACTGCCCCAGATAGATGTGTTGATCCCTTGGCGTGAAGCAGCCTCTGCTTTTCCCATCCCAAACAGCTCCTGATCACAGACTAACAGCTGATGTGATGTTGATTATCATAACACTCAGGGAGGGCTATGGAGGAGCCTGCTTTTCATCAAAGGCTGAGCTGGGAGAGTTCACCTCCCTCTAATTGAGCTGAAGTTTTCAGACCAGTTGGGTATGTTTTACTGATCTTGTTGCACAAACGCATCGCACTTGTGTGGCCCTGAGATAGAAATATTTGAAGATTACCTTGTGTTTGCTATGTATGCACAAGCTGGTTCAAACAGCAAAGAAATGCAGAAGCCTTAGATTCTTCTGTCTTTTATGCTGAAGGATCCAGAGGCATCTCACCAGTTATCAATATCCTACACCGACAAAGTGCCACAATTTTAAGGAATGACATACAGTATAGCTGTGGGTAAAAGGATTGGTATCACAGAATGATAGGATGGTTTGGGTTGGAAGAGGCCTTAAAGATCACTGGTTCAACTCCCCCTGCCATGGGCAGGGATACCTTCCACTACAGCAGGTGGCTCAGAGCCCTACCCAACTTGGCCTTGAACACTTCCAGGCATGGGGCATCCACAGCTTCTCTGGGCAGCCTGTGCCAGGGCCTCAGCACCCTCACAGTAAAGCATTTCTTCCTAATATCTAATCTAGACCTACTCTCTTCCAGTTTGAGGTCAGTCCTCTTCATGCCTTCCATCACGCCATGCCCCTTGTCAAAAGTCCCTCTCCAGTCCACTTGTAGACCCTTTAGGCACTGGAAGATGCTCTAAGGTCTCCTCAGAGCCTTCTCTTCTTCAGGCTGACAGCCCTAACTCTCTCAACCTGTATTCATCGGAGAGGTTCCAAAGCATGAATAAAAAGACATCCAGAGGATATGATGTTCTATGAGCTCCTGAAGGACCATGCAGCACAAGGAGCATATAGCTCTCAGCTGAAGTACCAAGGCTGGTTAAACACTTCTTCTGTATTGGAGAATTCTGAAGTGCTTAACTAGCTGTGACAGAGTTTGAACTTCTGCCTAAAAGATATTGATAAATTTTAGACAAAGTGTTATAAAAATACTGGATGTTTCATGGTAAGTATCCTGGGGTAACCACAAGGTGGATTTCATGTTTACACAAACATGGTAGTTCTTTACTTGCTTTTTTAAAAGAAACCTATCCTGCCCCATAATTATCCCCAGATCCCCAACTGGCAGCACCATTCACAGTATGTCAAAAGTCTCCAAGTGAAATATTTTGAAAATGTTGCAACTTGATGTTGATAAAAGACTATTCGCTGCGCTTCAGCCGAGAGAGTTTGGCTTGGCTTGGCTGTACCTCTCCTTTGCATGCACCAGGCAACCCAAGCCATCAGTTCCCCGTGCTCCCAGACCCCTCCTGCCCCAGCGCAGGGACAGTCTGGGGACACTGGCCCCAAAAGGCTGATGGCAGCACAGGCTTGGAGTGTTGTGGGTGAGTGTCCTTCTCCAGTCCCATCACCAGTTTACCACATTACTTCTCACAAGCACTGCCTTTCTGTCTGTGTTGCCCTCCTAATGCAATGTAGGCAATACCAAGCAGTTTGCACGTGAAGTGGTCTGAACTCAGTGCATTTCGTTGTAATTGTAGAAAGTGTAACTCTTCTCTCCAGTGCTAGATATGAAGCCCAAGGTTCCAGAGATACAACAAAGGGCAATGCAGCAAATGTCAGGCTCTGGCAGCCTCTCCTTGATAAATGTGTGGAGGGGGTAGCCATGTTCATCTGTCAAGAGAAAAGGGTTTTAGAAGGTTCAAAGCCCTTTGGAAAGTCAGAAGCCAGTATTTCCTCTGGCTTTTTTTTTTTACATTGTTATTATCCTGTATTGTTAATATTTCCAATGTGTAGGGTTTTTTCTTGTAAAGCATGAGATTAAGGGGCATATTAGTAATGCTGGATAAAATTATTTCTATTTTTTCCAAAGGATTTATGATTGTAACTCAGGTGGAAAACTTAAATTTTCTTTGTGATGGTATTTTCATTTTGTGAGCTGGACCAGCAATCTTTGGAACAGGAATGTACGGGAAAGCCAGCAGAGTTGTCATGTGACCACAGCAAAGACTCAGCACTGTTGCATGGCCTGAAGCAACACAAGCTTTATGTGTGCTTGCATGCTTTAGACAAGAAGCATCAGCAGGAAATACAAACAGAACAGAGTTTGACCTAATGGACATGGAACATACACACACACCCTGCAAGAAAATCTTCCAGCAGGGTCTGGATGCGTATTACAAGTTCTGGCCTTTTGGACAACTGTTCATTTCTCCTAAATACTTTGTCCCCTAAAAATCATGCTGCTTTTCAAAGAGCCTTCTGTCACGCTGCTGAGACCCTCCCGAAGAGGAGCATACTAGCACTAGCTAGCCCACTTAATGAATATTCATAATTACTGAATAAACCATCATTTGTATTCATGCAGCTTTTTCCTCCTGCATGGTGGCATCAAAGTAGATACAGGGGTTTTAAACGAGAAGGGTTGACTAAGAGGAGAGAGGAAGGCAGATTCCCCACTTCAGTTCGTGCTTTTGAGTCCGTCCCTCTGCTTGCAGATTGCCTGATGCAATCGACTGCTCCCAGCAGCTGCTGCTGAGGACGATAAGCAATCCAACCTGCCCTGGAGTCTCTGGTTAACAGCAATTATAGGATATAGCAAAGGTCACGGGAAAGCAGTGCTGTGGTGGTGCTCGACACATTAACACTGCAATTAAAGAGAGGCTAGGATATAAAATCCCACTGTTGGCTGGCTTGTCAACGTCACATCTCTGCGTTCTGGCTGTTATTCAGGACAGATGCCTATGAAAAGCAAATCAAATCTACCCTGATTGTATCGCCTGCAGAAGGAGTGTGTCTTTCACACCAGGAAAGGCACAGACAGGACTCAGGGCTGCGCAGATGCATCTGTCCCCATCACATCCTGGCAGTGTGTCCCTCTGCTGAAAGCAGCATTGGGTGCAGCACAGCCATCTCTGCAATCTCTCCATAAAGGCATTTGGATGTTTGTTGTTTTCCGTCATCCCCAGGTTCATATTTGTGGCCTCTTTCAGACCCCTGTGGGTTACAACCTCTTCTTTTCCTACCTATTTTAATCAGTTGTAACTCAGGGAGGGCCCAGAAAGCACAGGAAAGGGGTGATACTTTAGGCAGCCCCATAGATGTTGGCCCCAGTGCAAGGATCTCCAGAAGGTCAGGCTGAAGGACCTTGTTCCTTGCTGCATGGAAGGGGTGGTTTTGTATGGACACAGGATGAGAACAGGACAGTGTGTGCTAGAAAGGGTCCCATTAGCAGCTTTTTGGCAGCTAATAATCCTCTCTGGTCCCCCACCTCAGCATTCTAAGTTCATGGCATGCAGCCCCCTTGAGGGGCCAGGCAGCAGATTATGGGGACTCTCTGGAGGTGGCAGAAGTGATCCAACAACATTTTTTGGCCTTTGTATCATGGGACAGCAGAGAAAGCAGAGGAACAGCCTAGATATCCCTTCTGTACATCTCCCCCCACCCAGGACTATGAGTGTCATCAAGAGGAGCCATTTGGGTACCAGCCCATTTGAATCCATTTCCTCATGGTGCAGGGTGGCTGAGGTGGAACAAGATGCCTTGGTGCTGCCCCAGTGCAGAGATGTGCATCTCAGCCTCTGCATGTGCAAGCTGCCTTCTCCCCTTTCTCTTGGGCAAATTTGCTCAAGACTTTTGTAGAGCACAATGTTCATTTCTGTAACCCTCCATGTTATCCCTCAGCTGAGGAAGCACTATTTTAGGATGTGAAATCATCAGTAAGCGAAAAAAAAGAGAACATTTAAATGCCTTCAAACTGTGCAAGTCCTTGAGCATGTTGGAGGGGAGGAAATTCTTCAAAGAAACCTCTCTGTGTGATTCCTCCAGGGTACTTCATCTCCATTGACTGCCCTATCCAGGCTGGAAAGGTGAGCTTGTGCAGGCCAGAAGGAACCACAGAAATTCCTGTCTGGTCTGTTCTCCATAGAAAAAAAAAGAAAAAAAAACCTTTCCAAAGTGCCTTTTCATAAGAAATTCACTTTTCTAGAAAGGCAGAGTCTGCTTTGGAAAGAAGTGCACACCGAGTCTGTGTGTAAGGGAAATACACACTAAACTGAAATTCCTTGGGGGAGTCGTCCTCCATTCTTTCTCAGATACAAACAACTTCAAAGAATATAGTAGTGGAAAGTATGACTGAGTTATTTATCGAACATGGGTACCAAACATTTGTGAGCCATTCTATCTCTGCAAATTTTATGTGAGACCCACTGTCAATCCTGTGATGGGTAAATGACTTCTGTTAACACCATTTCCTCTCCTTTTCTTCACTCCCAGTGACCTCTGAAAATAATCTTCCTTTCCCTTGCTTTATTAGATTTCTCCGAACTTGGCTTTGTGACATTTTGGAGTGATCAAGACCCCTCCTGCTTAGTTTTGCAGTCTGATGCACTGTGTGTAGCTCATGGTTGTTGTCCATGAAATATTCCTTGGTGCTCACCTTGTGAGAAGAGGAGAAGGTTTTTGGTAGAGCAGGAGACAAGTGGAACAGTGCCCCATAGCAGTGTGTGAAAATGTATTGCTTTGAGTTACATTTGAAATATCTGTACTGAAGGTGACTGGTCAGAAAATGAAATATTCATTCTGCAGGAAACTTACAGTTTTATTTTCAAACCAGCACGAGAAGTCAAATACCAAGTGAAGTTTGGGGATTTTTTTTTGCTCCTGAAATATTGAAAAGCTTACTTGAAATGCTTCGTAATGGTAATTTGGAACATTTTGCTCTTAATTCTACCTGTCACAATGGTAGCTAAAATTATTCTATTGAAACAAAGTGATTGAATCTATCACAGTGAAATGTAATTTCCGGTGAAAGTACTGATGGAATTTGATACCTTCCTGCAGCATTTGCCCATTTTGTCAAAAAAAAGCACTTGTAAAACTTAATCAATCAGCCTCTTATGACTTGTTGTTATTCCATTGTCATCATGATGCTTTGTGTAAAAACAGCAACATATAAATCAACGCCAATGGACAGAAATGCAGAGTAGGATGCCTCACATTTAGGTAACCAACATGGAGAAAGGAATCACAGAGGTTTTGGTCTGTATCCCATCTGATTCTCTGTTCAGTTGGCCGAATAATTTAGTCTCACTGAGTTCCCTTCCTCCCTCCCAGGTATCTGTCTAAGCATGGGGATAAAATTCAAGGCCATGATGGCAGGAAAATCCATCAAAGCTTTGTGGCGATCCTCTCCCTTCTCTTCTTCCTTCTAACATGGAATTTCTGCAGCACTGGACTGTGGTACCAGACCCGAGAAGGCATTCCCTCTCCATCCTGACTGGACTGGTAGCCATGCCTCTTAAATTCAACACATTTTTGGCAGTCCCCGAGAGCCTGCCTTTGCCCAGGGTGCCTCCAGTCCTGCTCTGCAATGTGCCTAGTCTCTGCTTGGCTTTTACTGAAGGTGGCTGTGACTTTATTTATTTCTGAGAGAACTGAGCTCAAAGGTCTGTAACAGCCCGACAGGGTCATGTGCAGGGGTGGAGAAGGTGAGAGCTATTAGATGCTGTTTCACAAAGCGTTTCTCTGCCCGCTTAAACTCCTTCTCATCTGTGCTTTCTGACGACCAGTCAATCGTTTCTGAACCACTTGGGAGCTATAAATGATGAGCCTTTGCATCAGGTAGGCAGAGGGGCACAGTTAATGCTTACAGGGGCTCTTGGAGAGGAAGATCCTCTCCCACATGGAGTTATTCACCCGCCTTTGCAAGTGCGACAGCTCTCTAACACCAATACTCCTATTACTTCTAACATGTCAGCTTTGCTAGGAAAGGGCATAAAGCCCACAATATTAGCATCCAAGACACATACCTATTAATAGCTGTTCACCAGTTCTTAATTAGATTGGCATATATTGAAGACATGTAGCTGAATGAAACTAGACTGAATGCAGAACTACTATCAGAATTTCCAGGCTCCTAACTAGATTTCCCATTGTTGTCTTTATAACTTCAGTGAAATTTTTCTTTAGGACGCTGCCTTGACAAAATACAGGGCACCTATAGAGAGAGAATAAATAACCTGGCATACATTTCCCCCCACCCCACTCCCTTCTGCATGATTGAATTTTTCAGCACCTAATAACAGTTCCTGCCAGCGCAGCATCATTTCTAAATCCCAGTACACGGGGGGGGGAAAAGTAAGTTTAGACAATATTGAAGAGAAGCAGCTAAAAGTTGGAATTGAAGTCCTGGCACTGAGTATGAAGTCTGCCATTTATTCAACTTCTGAAGCAACCCAGGCTCCATTTTGAAAGAGCTTATTGTGAATATCTTAATTCCATGTCTGAAGACTTCATGACTTCATTCAGGGCTTTAAAAAAGTCTATTAAATGTTCCAATTGCTTTCTCAGAATTCACAATTGTCCTCTGTGACTGACTGCTTTTTTGTTATTGGGTGGGGTTTTTTCTCTACCTCCAGCCTCAATAATTCAGACCTGCTAAGTGCTGACTGGCTTTTTCAATGTCCTGAAGAGCACTAAAATTTCAGCCAGGTGCTGCAGCTAACTGCTTCACTCTATGAAAATTCATAGGGTTTCCAAAAGACCTGGCTTGTTCCCACTCATGATGCAACTGTGCCAACCACTTCTAACATTTTTGACAGACGTACAGAGATTGGGGAAGGCAGGCGAGGGAGAGTAATATATCACCAGAGTACAGGATCAGTCAGCTATAGCAACAACAACGGAAACCAGCAACGCTGTCTTCAAACTGAAATAGAAAGCAATGTTTTCAAAAGTAGATGCTCACTCCTCCAGTGGGAGTCACTTGCCCAGGATGTCATGCACCCACGTTTTATGCACCCTATAGGGATATAATAATGTAAGCTCCACAGCCATCAAGTATTTGTGCTTTTATAACACTTGATGTTATGCAAACTGTCTGCCAGACCATGTCTCGGAAACACCTCTATGGCTTCTAACCCTGCTTGTGTCAACGGAATTTATTTGCTTTTGTTACACAAGCCAGTAGTTAAATTCATCTAAATGTATCAAATCGGAAATGCTGGAGTGAGTTTTCTGCAGGAGGGTTAGCAGGGGGGGATTGATACATCATCTGTGTTAATGCAGAAGGAAGTGAATGACAAAATGATTCAATGACTTTACTGATGGAACTAAACAGCGTGATCAGAAATGGAAAGTGCTGGAAGTGAAAATACAGTTCAGGAAATGAGAAAAAGCATGAAAAGAAAGCTTGTCATTTGACCCCAGGTATTAACTTTGGGAGAGGCTGGCAAGGTGGAGGTATGGCAGGCATTCTAATGACTGGTCAGTAGACACCTCAGGAGAAGTTCATCTCATACCCAACCTCTTCAGTCAGGTATTCAGTGAAATATATTTTAATTCCTCTTCTTTACCCTTAATAATGCAGCCCTCCAGTACCTGAAGGCAACCTACAAGAAAGATGGAGAGGGACCTGTTAAAATAGCAAGCAGTATCAGTACAAGGGGGAATGACTCCAAACTTACAGAGTAGGTTTAGATTAGATACAGGTAGAATTCTTCCCTGAGCTGGTGGTGAGCCACTGGAACAGGCTGCCCAGAGAACCTGTGGGTGCCCCATCCCTGGAAGGGTTCAAGGGCAGATTGGATGGGGCTCTGAGCAACCTGTTCTAGTAGAAGGTGTCCCTGCCCATGGCAGGGGGGTTGGGGCGAGATGATCTCTAAAGTCCCTTCCAACACAAATCATTCTGTGATTCTGTGATAATACAGATGGGTGGGTTCCACAGTGTTGAACAGAGGAGGAGGATTGGCTGTCCTTGTGCAGCAGGCAAACATAACAGAGAGGCACGACTTGGGTTATTCAGCAGGTCGGCAGCAGATCTGAAACCAGAGAGCAGATCTTCTGTTTTTATCTATAACCATTAGAAACTGAGGCTTTCTTTCAGTATTCATATTAGCAAATGAAAACACTATGAAATAATACTGCAATAAATTTACATGTTGCTTTATATGGAGTTGCACAATGAGTCTTTTAAGACAACAAAGCTGATCATAATTAAACTAGCATTATAAAGATATTTCATGGCTCCTGGGCTCTCAGTTATTTTAGTGTCAGTCTGGATTAATTGACCATATGAGTTAATTTGCCTACAATTTATACTGTTTTAATGAAGACTGAGAGCTATCCCGTAATGCTGCGTCCTTGCTTAAGTCTGTAGTGTTTGAAATATAGGGTTCTACTCTGAAATGGACAGCTGCGTGTGAATGCAAATTTAGCCATTTAATAAAAAATCAACATATTCCCAACTGGCATGTGTTATCTTTTGAACAAAAAGATACAAAACTAGGAGCTTTAGCCTAGCTGTTATGTTGTTAGGCATGCATTAGTTCATATCCTGATGAAAAGAAAATAGCTGGAGTTGACTTCCCACTCAGGCTATCGCTGTGGACAGCTAACAAATGTTTTTCTCCTTCAGCATCTGTTCTTCAAAATCACAGACATGCGCAATGGTGAAAAAGAGCTTTTCTTGGGAAATACCATCTAAAGCTTCTGTTGTAAGAATAGAATCTGTTCAGAAACTGCATTATCCTTGTCTTACCCATATCTAATGGCACCCTTTCTGCCTGGCAACATTTTGGTGTCCTTTCAGAAGAATCTGAATATTAATCCTAGGCATCATATCAAAGTCCTTGGTTTGCTTGGACCTAGGCTGCTTGGTGTGACACTGAGGTAGTTGTCATATCCAGGAATGTACAAAACAATGATATGGTTGTAGTGGATGTTCATCCAGAGTATTAGCTTTGCAATCCAAGTTAATGGATGCTTATTTAAAGAGGACTCAATTTAAGAAAGGTTTGGTACTAGCCTACTCAGACACTTGTACAGCATGATGTTTTAGTCACTCAGCTTTAAGATCTTTAGATCCTGGGAATTCACAGCATAGAACTGGGATACGTGGAGTAAACCACGTGCTGCTGAGGCCGTCACTGATTTTATGCTTGTGGCAAAGTAAAAAGTTTTGCAGATGTTATTTCACCAGAGTGAGCAACAAGCTCACCCCAGCTCACAGCCTGCTCAGAGTTAGGAGTCTGCTGGTGAGCCCTGCTGGACTTTCTTCATTTCTTTTCTCCTGGTCTTTGATTAACAGACTGTCAGGGCTGTTCTTCGCTTACAGCCCTGCAGAACTGGCAGGTATAAGCAAGACAAATGTTGCACGGAATGAACTTGACTGGGGCAGTGCAGTCAGTGGTGACCCCAAGGACCAAATGGATGCGTCATTGTCATTGTGCTTGCTCCGAGCATGAGCACTTCAATCCATCAAGGTGGTAGCCCATATCTAAAGGAAGCAGAAGGCCAACTAGTGTCTTGCTGCAGGATATTTCCAAAGACTGGAGCTCAGATAGTGTATTTCTTGCTCACTCTGTCTTTGTGACTAGTAATCCTTGAAAACATGTGAGATGTGTCACTCCACGCGAGGAAAACAAGTTCTTTGCTGACCACGGGGCCAGATGGTCACAATGATTTCTCGAGTGCTTTGCAGCTTTTCAGTTGGGTTTGGGTCTAAATTTTGTGTCGTTTTTTAAAAGGAACAATTAATGGACTCTGGTCAAACTGGACTGTCTGCTCCCAGGGCAGTCCCGGCACAGCCTATGTTCTTCATGCCCTGTTGTGACTATTTTCCATTGTATTATTTGTTTTGTCCTTTCCACAGAGCTTGGTATTGTAGGTCAGAAAGGCAGAGGCTGGGGAAGGCACAGACAGGGAGAATGCAGCATGACACAACTGCTGGGGAGAGCTGCCTAAGCATGGTGTTTTCAGGGGTGACATGTTTAAGTGAGCCTGTCCCCTGGAACAGGGAAGTCCCTGGAAGTGTTTAAGGCCCAGATGGATGGGGCTTTGAGCAACCTGGTTTAGTGGAAGGTGTCCACGCCCATGGCAAGGGGACATCATCTTTATGGTCCCTTCCAACCCAAACCATTCTGTGATCCTATGATTGTTAACTGCACCAAGCAGAAGGAAGGTGTCAACAGGCCCCACTTTAAGACCCCACATACAAAGGAGATGGGGCCAAGGGTGTTTCCCAGCCACAACCTCACACTCCCACCCTCAGCTGAAGGTTTCCTTGAAGGAAGGGGCATACAAGGATTTAAGTCCCATCCCCAGTCTCCATGTAGTCTTTGCCTTAGCTTTGGTCTTACTGAAACCTCACTGTGGGCCACATATTTCAGTTTCAAGTCTCGAACTTGCCTGCTGAGAAAAGGTTAAAAATGTTCAATATGATCTGTGTTAGCTTGTAAAGAGCCACCAGCGTTTGTCCGCCAGCTTCCAGTGAGGTCGGATCCTCAGTCTCTTAATGCAATCTCCCTTTATTCCTTTCCCTTGAGCCACCTTTGTTATGAATCAAATACTTGCAACTAGAAAACTGAAAAAATTATACACCTGATTGAATACATGTATTTTGTGTCTGAAAGATGTCTGTTGAAGTAGGATGCCTTATTTTCAGTGGAGAACACAGCTATCCTGGCACTAATATTCAATACTGTAAAAAGAAAGAATATCACACGGCTGTGTTCCCAGAATATCAGTATTTTCATGGGTACAGAATATGGACATTGAAAAGATTCATATACTTTCTGGATTTTGTATTATTCAGCCCCCCAGAACTATTCCTATTGCCCAGTAACAAATGAATCCTCTGTGTTGGTGAGTAGTTTTAAAGTCAATTATTGTAACATTTCAAGTCATCAAGAACTTTTTCTAGAACTCGTTGCACTAAAATAACATGATATAGTTTAGTAATTGTTTAAAAGCAAAGGTTAGGAAAAATTCTTCACTTAAAGGGTGGTTGGGCATTGGAGCAGGTTGCCCAAGAAAGTGGTGGAGTCACCATCCCCAGACAGATTTAAAAGGTGCGTAGATGTGACACTTGAGGACATGGTTTAGTGGTGGGCTTGGCAGTGCTGGGCTAATCGTTGGACTTGATGATTTTAGGGGTCTTTCCCAAACAAATCATGGTATTATTCTATGTTTGTTCCGTTATCCGTTATGTCATATTATTATTAAATAGGGCTTTTAGGAAGATTTCAATTATGGATCATCATTCATTCTCATAGGCACCGGCAAAAGCATCGTAGAAAATGTTTTTAGAAGGTGGTTCTTACCACAGGGAACTGTTCAAAATGTCCTCACTTCAAAAAGAACATTGAGGAGCTGGAGAGTATCCAAAGAAGGGCAGTGAAGCTTGTGAAGGGTCCAGAAAACCTGTCTCATGAGGAGTAGCTGAGGGAGCCTGGAGAGAATGAGACTTGGGGTGACCTTATCACTCCCTACAAGTACCAGACGGGGAGGTTGTAGCCAAATGGGGGTCAGTCTCTTCTGCCATGCCGCAAGTGAAAGGACAAGAGGAAATGACCGTAAGTTGCGACAAGGGAGTTTCAGATTAGATATTAAAAAATGTTTTTCCACTGAGAGCATAGTTAGGAGTTGGAATAAGTTGCCCAGGGAAGTGGTAGAGCCACGATACTTAAGAAAGTTCAAGAAGAGTCTGGATGTGGCACTTGGGGATATGGTTTATGGGTGATTATGGTTGGCAACTGGACTAGACGATCTTGAAGGTCTCTTCTAACCCCGAAGATTCTGTGAATATATGTGTACTGGAGTGTCACTAGACCCACACAACAACTTTGGAGATGCCATATGATTCATATATGAAACAGAAGCAAATCGAAGTGATCAGACTATAAAGCCAGCACACTCACTGCTGTGTCTTTTAGGGGAAACCAAACAAGATGTTTTCCCATGCAATTGTTGTTATTTTCAGTGGCTGAAACTGAAGTGCCTGTGAAATAAGTTACATAAACTGGCACTGTAACATTAGCCATTGCTCCAGAGAATCTGCAAGGTAGGAGGTGGTGATCATGATGAGTGGCAAATAAAATCCTCATAAAAAGACTGTGGCTCCTAAAATACTGGCCTTTTTAACCACATGGTTAAAATGCTGCTTGAAAGTGCTCTTGTATTAAGGGAAAGCTAAAGTTGTTAGCATAGCCTGGAGCAAGCAATATCTGGACTTTTTTAGCAAAAGTTTGGCCCTCCTCCTTTTTCAAGCCCTTCAGAATTGGGTTCATGACACTGTCAGAACAGAATGATTGCAGGAAAATATAGATATTATGGAGCATTTTTGTAACAGGTTTTCAGGTTTCAGTTTTCAGGTAGGTTCACCTGACACACTGGAATTGACAGGTCCATGTACAGGTGCAGTGCAATCACAGCCTGGCAATGTTTCATCTCATTGATGTGAATTGTTGGGGGGTTTGTATTTAATGAAAGGTAAATGAAATATAAAAAACATGGTTTTGGAAGAAGGAACCCAAGGCATTGAATTCAGTCCTTTGAAAGAGCAGTACACTAAATAGTACTCAAAAATGTCCGCTCAAAAAAAGAAGGACTGTAAATCATGTCCTGTTTAGACCTGTAGTACCCAAGCAAATGCATTAAGTGTATGACAGAAAGAGAACAGAAGTTGGGGGAATCACCACTGTCTTTAAACGCCTGTGATGCCAGAGACCTCGATAAACAGATTTTCCTTGAGATTATGTAAGAGAGAAAAGACACATAAGGAAGGTAAGCCAGAAAACCCTCAAAATTCCTGCCAGTCTTACCAGGAGAAAAAATTCCCTCCTAGCACCAAACCTGGTGTTTGAGCGCAAGCCCTGCACACTTCAAAGAACAGAATAATATAAACCCCCAAAAAGCAGCCACCCTCTCATGCTTAAATTTGCCTGCTCTTCGGTGTCCAGAGAAAGCAGAAAAAGAGCAACCAGCCAGAAATTCAATTCTGCAGAAAGATAAGAGAAAAGTGAAATTCTTACTATCCATTGTATGCCAGCAGCAATGGCCCCAAAGTCTGAGGCTTGTATCATGTGCCTAAAAAAAGAAGTCAGTGGTCACTGTCCCTCCTTACAAACCTGCTTTGGTATATTAACAGATCAGACAAAATGCTTTATTCTCAGGGACAATTTAGGATGATGAAACTAGATCATGAGGTGCTGTCTTAGGAGGGATTTAATGCAGAGATATTCTGGTCAGTATTTCCACAATGACTCTGCAAATCACTGCTGGTTTTGCTCTCTGCTCTTTGCTCTCTCAGGCAATCAGGTAATTTTCTTAATTGCTTTTAATTTTGCCAACCTCGGTGCACCTATAATTATGTAATGGTTCTGCTGCCTGAGCAGGATTGCCTGTCTTTTTTAGGCTGTTTTGTGCTTTCTCTCTTTGACAGGAATTGTTATGAATTTCGGTTTTTTCTTCTTTTTTTTTTTTTTTNTCTTTCTAAAAATAATTAGCAGCATACTGGTGACGTTGAGCCAAAACTTCTGCAAACAGTGCCCTCAGATGGAGTGGGAGCCTTCAGGTATCTGCTTAGAGTTGATTTTAATCCCAGCACAGGGTTTTAAAGATACATTGACAGCCGTGGCCACCAAATGCTGTAAAAGCCTGGTCAGCCAGACTCACTGGAGAGGAGATCTCGCTTTAGCTGCTTCTTCTCCACCTCTCATAAACAAAAGGGCGAGGTGAAACGTGAAAAACAGCACTGCAGTCTCCGTGCCCTGGGCATACAATTTTACTTTCACACCAGAGGAACGAAACTGCAGCAGGGCTTGTATTGGAGACAGGTCTTCCCACTCCTCCAGCAACCCCTCCACAGAGAATGGCTTTGTTTTCTCGCTGCTGTCATCTTTTCACCTCTTTGGCAATCAGGTCTGTACGAAGCACCTGCTCCTTTAGCAGCTTCTCTCTGAAGGCTTCAGGCACACCCAGGGGGTACATCGGGTACATCTGCCCAGCTTCCAAATTTGCAGATATCTGGGCAGGTGCTGTATCAGCTGGTCCTTGGCTTTGGGGATAGATACCAGTAATCCTCGCTTTCTTCTAGTCTTCCCATCTGTAACAAGCCCGTTTGAAGCCATTTTTTGGCGGACAGCTGTGGTCAGCTGGTTGGTTTTGTGCACCTGAGGTCACTGATATTTCCTTCAAATAAGGCCTGTTTTGGGGGATGTGGGGCAAGAAGCAATCAAAGGGCATCGTTTAGAACTAAGGACCTTGGCAGAGCCTGTGCTTCCAGTATTTCGGCTCTTTCTGTGATCCACGATGGATAACTCAAACTCCTCCACATCCCGATGGGTGATTTCTCAGAGGAGCATCCTCAACACCTTGTTAGTTTCGCTGCAGTTGACCCTCCTCCTGAGCCCTGTGAAGAATAACACTGCTTTTGTCAGCTTTGCCTGTAAGAATGGAGCTAAAATTGGGTCAGATGAACCCATTCGTTTGGCCTCACGATGGCAGGCTGAGGATCACTCTTGTCAGAGAAGCAATCGGACTCACAGAGGCTTCAAACAGAAGTTAAGGGTGTTTGGGACCCTCTTCACTGCCACCTCCCCACTGAGGGTTGTGCAGTTATTTACTTTGCAAGGTGAAGCAGCTCCCCACTGAGCAGTCTTGTCCTCTGACTTCCAGCCTGGGGAAGCCTGCATTGAACTCTGGAGGAGTCTTCAGTTCAGGAGACAGCCCATGCCTACCCTCCCTTTTGGGGTCTGTGTTGGATAGCCCCAAGTGTGAGAGTGGCTGAAGAAGTAAGACATGGCACAAGGAGATGCAGTGGACGGTGACCTTTACACATATTGATTTAGAAAGCTGAAAAATTCAATATCCAGAACTTATTCCTAGGATTTTTTTTTTTCCCCTTCCAGTCAGGGTTTAATCCCTGTTAAAATAGCCTTCCTGTTTTAAGATGATAAATACATCTACTGGTGTCGCCTTATAGAAATTGCTTTGGAAAAGGTGTGAATTCAATTTAGAGGCCTCTGGCCGAATTTCATCAGTATCCAGCCTGCCCGTGTGCCCAGGGCCGGCAGAGAGCCAAGGTAATATAAAATGCCTGTCCTCTTTATTTGTGCAGGAGGGCTTGAAAGGGGCATGCAAGAAGATGCTGCACCAGGGACCTTCAAGGCACTTTCCTCTGAGGAGATGCAGCCTTTCGGTGGTGCTCCTACTCCATTGCCTTTCCTTCCCTGTACCCTGCTGTGAAATCTCACCTCCTCCCACTGTCTCACTGGTGGCATCATGCACACTTGGCATTAGGCTGAGGATCTAAAAGTGGCTGCAAGGCAGCAGGGTGGTTGCTGGATCAGGAATTTGCTTGCAAGGCAGATCCCTGGAAAGGAAAACAGTGACTGAGTGGTGCAGGAATCGGCCCCATCTCTCTCTTGTTGAGAGGTGGATTTTCCTTAACGAAAATCCACGTTCTCCATGCTAAGATTTTTACATGCCTTTTCCATTTACATAAGCAATGGGCTAAATCTTAAACGTTAATGATTTTGCTGAAGGGAATAAAAAGAATCAGAAGCTAAAGTTTGAATGTCTTGCTGTAATTACCAAATTGGTTCATGAGTGGTTGGAAGAAAAATTAGGGATAAGGCCTTGGAGGTTCAACACCCCACTCTGATTCTGCTGGTAATGCATGAAAGGTTTCTTACCCTCTTTATGCCTTAGGTTATCACAGTGGTACAGAGTAATACCTGGTTATCTCTGGGGCATTTAGAAGATTTATGAATATTAGGCTTGAAAAGTACATTGCCATCAGACAATGAAGGATATTACTCTCTACAGATGCCAAGAAGCATTTGTAGCCTCAGCACTCCTGGTGAAGGCTGAACACAGTAAATTTTTAGGAATAATTATAATAATAATAATATTAATAAAAGAAGAAGCTGTTAGATTTTTCCAAACCGGCAAAAAGATATGATTCACTTGGTTTGGGAGACTTTGGCCATAGTTTAGAACAGTTTAACCATTGTTAATCTCATTCTTGGAGAATATTTTCTCTGCTGCTGCAGAAAAGCAACCATGTACTATTCATTACTTGCTGTATGGCATTTACAACAGAATCACTGCACACAGAAAAGTAGCACAAGGTGATGTGTCAGGCAAATCCAGGTTTCAGCCCCGAGAAGGAGAGGCTGAGGAACAGCACAGCTTTCTTCATAAGACAAGCTGCACTCTCAGCAAACTGGGCTAAAGAATTAGACGTTAAAGTCTAAAAACCTTCAAATGGAAAATCATCCCTTTAAAACCTAGAATTATAGGCTCTCATTTTAGGAATTTTAGGTTTAACTGACTGACTGTAGTCAGTACAATACTCCATTTTTAGGTACTGCAGGTATTGTAAGTCTGATCCCCTTCTAACACCCTCTTGCTAGAAAAGGCTGCGTTTGATTTCTTTTCAGGCAGTTCAGACAGCAATGAACAAAGTCAAGCAGGCTTATAAAGCAGAACTTATCTGAGAAACATTCCCCAAGTTGAACTTGTGCTCTCTGTCCCTTTTCTGACTCACAGGAGCAGAGAACAAGCCTAGCTGGAGCTGTGATGGAGGAGTGAAGTGGCAAAGCATAGTGTGTGGCTTTGATTGTTGCTGGCTGAGCATTACAGATCTTCAGGTCTGACTCTGGATAGCAGCAGGCTGAAAACCAAGAACAGTTTCTCCTCCAAAGCAAGCAGCAGGATTTACTCACAGGCTTTCTGGCAGGTAGAGGTGTATGAACAAATTCACTGCTGTAATGGCCCTGCAGTTTGGGAAGACAGGACTGCACGTCCTGTTGGCAGCAATGACACAAATGCCACCGGAACTGGGAAATACCATGGCACAGTCAGTATGTCTTCCCATCCTTCTTGACTATCTTTCATTCCTGGAAGACCATCGAGTTAATTATTTCCTTAGTTTAGCTTGAATGCCCAGGGAAAATTTGATGCACCAATTGTCTTTCTGAAATGTCATGGACTGTGATGGAAACAAGCCTAATGAGGGAGCAGGAGATGGAGGAGACGTGAGACCTGGTAGTGCATTCTCAGAAGGGACTGCAGCAGCTGTGTTTTTATTTTCAGACACACTTACATGACTGAGATTGGATCCCTTCATACTGACCTAGACCTCCCCAATTCCCACAGAGCTCCTGCTGAGGAAGATTCTCCTGTCCAAATTCTCCTGTCCAGGTTCAGGCAGGCATCTCAGGAAGTCTGGCAGGCAGCATCCACACTGCATGAGCTAAATAAGCATGGTGGAGCTTCTGCTGACACTAATAATATGATTCAGACTTGAAATTCAAAGTTAAGGGAAGCTTTTGACATACTCCTCCTTGTAGGTAGCCACCAGAGAAATGGAAATAAAAACACACATGGAAAAGTCAGGAATTGCTTGTTGCTTGAGGCTTATTTTAATTTGTCGCTCGGTAGGGAATGTATCAGCCCTTCACTCTGCTGATGTAACTAAAATTATTAGTTCTTCAACCTTGTTTTTCCTCCAGTGGCTCTGGAGCTAAGAAACTCAAAAGAACAAATGCGCCATCATCCAGCAAGTTGAGCTACTACTACTTGGCTTCTAACCAGGAGTGTATGTGGTGAAAGGAATCAGTCTTCCTAAATAAGGTAGGAATGGAGAAGTTGAGCAAAATGAAATGGGACACAGAAATTGAGGATCCTCTGAGCAAGGGGAGATGCTGAAGGTACTAAACAAACATAATTGTTTGCTTTTTTCATTTAGCATGGTATAAGGAATTTGACCCCATTAGGAAACTTGTGAATGGATTTGTTCCCGTATTACAAACTAGGGTGAAGTCCATGTGTCCAGTAAAGTTTGAGTCCATGCATCCATCATGTGACATGTTGTTCATCATGAAGCAGAAGACATCCCTCCATTTCCCTCTGCTGGGACAAATCAGCTGTGGGCCCAGGTACTGCTGCCTTAGCCCATGCTCGGAAAATGAATGTTATGAGAGAGACAATTGTGTAATTGGAGCAGGGATTGCTTTGTGCGCTGTAATTGCAGAATACCTCTAAATTACAGAATACTGATGGCGACTTCCTAGAGAGCCTGAGTGGTCAGTTCAGGTTTTATGCTGGTCATTCTAACTAGGAAGCCAAAGGTTGCTTGGTGGTCATGCAGCCTATTCCCTCCCTTGGGTCCTATCAAGTTCAGGAGAAGTGAGACACAGTGGTGCTAATGGAAACACCTTGATCAATGTGACACTTCCCATGTTGGTAGTGCTCAGGGGCATGCGTGAGAAAAATTTTGGGAAGCAGGGACTTGATGGGCTGGTGTCCAGGTGACTGGATGATAGTCTGGGACCACCTGTCTGTTGGTTTTTCCACCAGTCACATCAAAGAGTCTCAGTCCTCAAAGGATCTTTGCAAGAGGAAAAGGTGGCCTGACTATGATTGCAACTTCATGTCACTGATGATATTTCATTTTCCGTAATCCTGGGGTGAGAAATGTTTTACTGCTGTGTCCTGCTCTTACATGTCTCCCTGGGAAGCCTCATTCCTAAGAGTCAAGAATGTGAGTCTGGAATCAGGAATCAAACAAATCCATGGGCTAGTCTGGGCCGGCAGCTCAGTGGAAACCAGGCCCAGGCTTTTCATCTCTGCTGAGTATCTTCTTGATTTGTAGAAGGAAAGATCAGGGCAATTTCATGTGTGCACTTGTCTGTTTATTCCTTGAGAAAGCCTTCCTCGAGTGTCCATACATTTCGTACTTGATTTGTTTGTCATTTCCTGCACACTCACTGTGGTTTCTCTTGTCTGAAACAGGATTCTCAAACTCCTCTACTGCTGCAATGATCCTGTAGAATAAACATGGGGTTTGTGTTAATTCAGTGCACTGGGCAAAGGGTGCACAGTATCCCTGCTCCTTCCCTTCCTCCAGCAGTGGACATCACCTCTGTTTATCTCAATGTGCTCCCCTCCCATGGTGCCAGGGGTTTTAGGCACCCAAACTGCTTCCCCTAAAGGTTTGTTCAGCTGGAAATTCTTTAGTCAAAGCAGGGTGATGCTTCACAAACCAGGACTCCTTGGCTGGAAACCCATGCTGTGCCAGTGCAGCTCCAAGCTGGCATCTCTCTGTGGTGCAGCCCTGTGCCCACGACTGGAGCAGCGCAAATGATCCCTTTACCTGGTGACTGACCCCTCACACAGGGCTGCTGAACCCCAGTGCTGCCAGCTCTCTCCAGGCCTGGATGAGGAGCTGCTTTTCAGAGCCACTTTGGGCTTTGGACTCTGCCTGCCATCTACGTGTCTCCTCAATCCTCTGTCCATCACTGTCATCTCTCCCAAACCACCTTCCCTCCCCATCCTATCATGCCTCCCAGAGGATCCCCAGTCCTGCATGGATCATGAAGCACATTAGGAATACCTGAGCTGAAAAAAACACCCATGGGAATCAAAAGGAGCATAAATTATCCTCTCATTTATATCTGGTTATTGATTTATGCTATCGCTTCAACACACAGATTTTTTTTTCTTTCTTCACTCCACTGATCCACTGATTTTAGGAGTGCTGGAAATCCATAAAAGAAAATTAGTTTGGTTTAATATATTTACTGCCTTTGTTAGAAAACCCTTTGCAGAGTTTGAATAATTAGAAATAGTTAATTTTATCACCACTCTCAGGCCCTGGCTCTATCATTATGAGTCAGTTATAGAGATCTAAAGGTAAGTTGAAGCCAGTAGCTCATTGGACTATATTCTTGTTGGAGCCAAAGTGTGATGATAAATTGTTCATAAACCACATCAGAGAAGACTGCTTATTTTGTCTGAGTTACATCACCGTCTCCCTAATTGGCTTTGATACTGTTGTGCTTATTTTAGGACATTTCTGGTGAGTGAAGAATTTTCTTTCTTCCACTTCAACATAAATGTACTATCTGCAGTTCCTTTTGCACTCTATTCAAATTTTATTCCAATGCTGTGAAGGACATTAAACCAATTTCATTGCATTAGTTTCTGCCTGTCTGATTTCTGCCCCAATTCTGGGGGCACAAAGCAAATCATTAGTCAGAAGTAAACTGAAGGAATATAAAATGCATATTAAAATACTTTCTGAAATGCAAATGTCAGACTCATGCGAGTGTTTTGCCCTCAGTTGGTTCGGTCTCTCCTGAGCAGTGGTGAAGTTTGTCCTTGCACCAACCCCAGATGTAGTTCAGCTGCCAGGCTCTGACATGAGACCCTCACAGCCTTGGTGAAGCACAGCCAGGAGAAAATCCAACTTGATCGGCTCCAGATCACGCACAGGCAACTGAGTTTCCAAAGTGGGAAGCCACAGTTGCTTTCTCTCCAAGTTGCTCTTCCACTGCCCTGTAATTCCCATGCTCCTGGCCGCTCCATGTCCCAGTGTGGAAGTTTGACCCTGGGCAAAACCAAAACAAAGCAACACCGTGCAGAACTTCCCAGCACCAGCACAGGCCTCCCCACCAAAGGGGAGAAAAACGGCGAAAAAGCCGAGGGGAAGGAGAGAAAACTTAAAAGCTTCAGACCATGAGGGGAACAGACATACATATATATTTATTTACAGAGGCGGAAAAGGGAACTTAGTACCATGTGCACACAACATGAAGACCAGGCAAATACAGGGAAAGAGAGGTAATTCAAATGGTACTATATAGGCACTATATATACACCCAAGGAAAAGAGATAAGGCACTGTATTACCCAAATAGTGAAGTGACCAGCCCCGAGCTGTGATCCTTCTCCCCACCACCTGCCCGACGAGAGACTGACCCGGCCACAGGAGAAGAGACTGCACCAGAGAGGCTGACCAAGGAAGCATCCAAAGACCAGTGTGTGAGCTCTTCCTCCCTCACCCTTATATCCCAAGTGATGTGAGATAATAGGGAATACCTTTGATTTGTCAATGTATGTCACCTGACTCGTTACCCAGGAAGGCCTAAAAAACAACAAGCCTAGCCAAAGCCTAAAATTTAAACTACCACACCCAGGAAAGGCAGGAGGTGACTCCCCATCCTCACCCACCCAGCAGCCCCATCCCACAGTAGCCAGGTGGCTCTGGTGCTCTTACACAGGCAGCTGAGATGGGCTGAAAGCCCTACACGGCAAAGAACTGGAGCTGAGGTTATTTCAGGACAAGTCCTCTGACTGCTGATTGAGGCAACCATCCTACTGAATAAACATAAAATGTTGAGGCTTTGGAGGCCCAAACACAATAGTAGAGTCAAGGAAGTGTTGCCTTTTCTTGTGGACACACAGGGAACCTTCTGGCTACCTCAGAGGACGTGGTAGAGATTCCAGGATTAAGCAGTTCTGAGGATCAGACAGGCTGCAGCAGTTCTGGGACTTGAGCAGAATTTAGGCTGCCTAGTTGTCACCTAGAGGGTCTGATCGAGAAGACATAAGAAGTGAGCTCCCCATCCAATTGTCTGGAAGTCTCACTCTGTTTCTGTGTATTGGGGGATGGACACATTACGTGGCAAAATGATGAACTATTCAGAAACTGATGTACCAAGTCCTAAGAAAACATAATAATGAAACTATTGTGGTCAAAGAGAGGCAGCTGCAGCCAACAACTCCTTAGAAAGTTGTGGCAAAGTAAGAAAATTCCCTTTGTGCCTGTCTGAAAATGGGGATGCTGTGGACTGACCTCATCCTGCTGAGCTTTGCCAACCAGCAGAGAGCCAGGAGTCAGGAAACCAGTGATCTCCTTAGTTTATTAAGTGTCTCTTCTCCCTTATTGCTTTCATCCTCATTTTCTATGACCTCTGAAGGGCACGATGCCTGGCTTTTCAGTCTGTAGTGCCCACTGCCCTCACTCTTCCCTCTTCTGACTCACTGCAGGGTTTTACATTTGCTTTATACTGTTGAAGACTACTTGAATTTCTAATATGGGAAGCAGCCACATTCTCCTGAGCATGAGACTTACCTGACCCAAACGTTTTGTGAAAGGACAGAAACAGACTTTTGCATGGTTTCTCACTACTTCTACTGTTCTTGCATTGCAGATGTTGCATTTCATGAAAGGGCTGAAGAGGTGCTCAGTCTGATGGTTTTTAGGGACAAATATATAGCCCTCATTTATTGTTGTGGGCATTAAACAAGGTCAAAAAAATATGAGCAGTATTTGGAGTCCAAGAAGAGGAACACTGGGAAAAGTGAGGAGCAAAGTGGGTGCAAAGAGGATTGTCCAGAGGGACCAGGAAGAATATGTATTCCTTTTAAAAAATAACAGGTCTGTTACGTTCATAGTGCTTTATAGTGGTATCCTGGCTTTCAAACGTTCTTTGTAAATTTAATCTGGGCAGATGTGACCCCCCAGAAAGCCCTCAGGAAAACAAACAGGTGGTTTTCAGTGCTTTCTGCCCTGTAAATACAGTCATCCTGCAGACAGCAATACAGCGTTCAGTAGTTCAAATGGATCACAGCGACACTCTCAAATTACTTATTTCAACACTGTAAGATGAACTTGACACAAGATATTAATTACTGAGATCTATCTTTGTGTCAAGCACATAATCAACACAGAGATCTGGTTCTGACAAATGGAAAGCGAAACACCATTTGCAAACTGCTCCTCCTGAAAGGCACCTCCTTTCAGGGATGGTTTCTGGCTGTTGCTTCCAGCCTGTGTTTCTCACAGAGTGCAGAGATTTATGGCCCAAAATTCTTGATTACAAAGACTGTGTACCTCAGCCCAGCACCCTTTGTGGAGGATGGAAGGACTCTGGGCTCACGCGGTAGCACGATGAGAGCAGTGGGTCATTTCAGGGAAGGACAAGGATTACAGACCCTCCGTCATTACACTCTCAAGAGTACAAAATACCATGGCACTGGACAAGGATTACAGACCCTCCCCCCCATTACACTCTAAAGAGTACAAAATACCATGGCACCGTCTGCATCACCCATTCTTTCACAAACCTAGTACATGACTTCTTGCATGTGCAATATGATGCAGGTCACCTCTTGAGCTACAGAGATGGAGGCAGTCAGAGGAAACCTGGTTTTATTATGCTTAGGATCCTAACCCTGACAGAGCACTTCAGATGGCTATTTATTTTAGTTTCCCTTTTTGCACTCCCATGTCACAGGAGAGGCAGCCAAGAGATCCTTCGAGCAGCTCCCACTGCAGCCCGTGTTACAGCTGTGAGGCATTAGCTCGCAGCACACTGGAAGGCTGTGCTGTGCCATCACAGGGTAATTAATGTGCCTCTTGGACACGTCCAGTTCTGAGATTCTAATGACATTTTGCTTGGAGAGGGGGAATTGCGTGGAGTGACACTGTTGGGCTTGATCAATGCAGGGAGAACTCTGGATGGCATTTCCTGCTCTCCGTCTCCACTAATTGACTGTATGTGTTGATATGAAGTTTTGGCAAGAATTTGATATGAGAAGCTATAAGGTAAATGTTTGCAACTGAGTTGCCATATATCCTCAGCCCTAATGAACTACCTGCGTGCCTTCCTGATGCCTCTGGGTGGAAAGCCAGAGTACATCTGGCAAATAAATTGCTTTCCACAACCACCTTCAAGTCTGCCTCCTTTAAATGAGCACGGACATGAAACACAGCTGTGAACCTGAGCCACAATTTTTCATTTTAATTTGTGTTCTTATCCAAAGCAATAGTCTTCTCGAGGCTGGCTTCATCGCAGTTCAAAGGTGTTCAATGGAACATTAACTATTGCTAGAGCAGCTCCTCAGCTTTTCGGTTTGCTGGGAGAGCTGCTTGCGGCTGTTTTGCATTCAGAGCTTGCTGTGTGTTGCTCAGGCTCATTCCGCTTCCTTGTGGATTCATATTTGAGTGTGGTCATCTCTCAGGAGGAAGGCTAAGTTAACTTGCTGAAAAATCAAAGAGCTTTCTTTCAACAGAATGAAACTGCAAGTCTCTTCCAATCTCATTTACGTGGTTGTTGCAGCAGCATAGACGCCTGATTTACAGTGCTCCCTGATTTACAACTCTCCGAGATCAGATTTAAACCCAAGAGTTTTTTGAGTTAATCCAAGTGGAAACATAGATGAAGAAAAGAAAATGGGAAGGAAAATGTACTCTAATGGTTGATAATTAGAGGAATAATTATGTGTAACTGGCGATCAAACATGCAGCATCACTAATCATTTGGATTTATGTCCGGGTGCAGCAAAGGGCAGAGGGAGGTACCCACCTTCAGATGCAAATGTGAATGTGCTATACCTAGTGTATATCCATGTCCTGTGACCTGGATGAGGGAACAGAGTGTACTCTCAGCAAGTGTGCTGATGACACAAAGCTGGGAGGAGTGACTGATAGCCCAGCAGGCAGTGCTGCCATTCAGTGAGACCCAGACAGGCTGGAGAGATGGGCAGGCAGGAACTAATGAAGTTCAGCAAATGCAAGTGCACGGTCCTGTACCTGGGCAGGGATAACCCCCATGCACCAGTACAGGCTGGTGAGCAGATGGAAAGCAGCTCTGCAGAGAAGGACCTGCAGTCCCGGTGGACAACAAGCTGTCCATGAGCCAGCAGTGTGTCCCTGTGGACAAGGAGGCCGATGGTATCCCGGGGCGCACCTGGAAGAGTGGGGCCAGCAGGTCGAGTGATGTGATCCTGCCCCTCTACTCANGGAACTAATGAAGTTCAGCAAATGCAAGTGCACGGTCCTGTACCTGGGCAGGGATAACCCCCATGCACCAGTACAGGCTGGTGAGCAGATGGAAAGCAGCTCTGCAGAGAAGGACCTGCAGTCCCGGTGGACAACAAGCTGTCCATGAGCCAGCAGTGTGTCCCTGTGGACAAGGAGGCCGATGGTATCCCGGGGCGCACCTGGAAGAGTGGGGCCAGCAGGTCGAGTGATGTGATCCTGCCCCTCTACTCAGCCTTGGTGAGGCCTCACTTGGGTTGCTGTGTCCAGGTCTGGGCTTCTCTGTGCAAGAAAGACATGGAGCTCCTGCAGTGGGTCCAGTGGAAGAGCACGGCAAAGGTGGCTGTGGGACTGCAGCTCCCCTCTTACGAGGAAAGGCTGAGAGAGTTGGGCCTGTTAAACCAGCAGAAGAGAAGACTGAGAGGGCATCTTAGCACTGCATACAAATATCTTAAGGGCAGCTACCAAGAGAACACCCTCTGTATGGGTCTGTAGCTGAATCACTTGAGCTCATGCAGAATCACTTTGCTAAACTGAGGTCCAGCAAACCAGTTTCACCTTTTGTGCTTTCACATTCACCTAAGGTCATGAAAAACTTGTCAGGTAAGTACAAAGCCACTTCCTTTCAGGCTGCTCAACTGATGGGAGAAGAGAGAACACTGGCATGCTCTGGCTCTGAAGAACATTGGCTCCAGGCTGGGTGACTTTTGCTTTTCATTGTTTATTAGGATTGCAGTGGGTTGTCACCTAACCCACGAGGTCAGGAGTCCCAAATTAAACAAATAAATACATTTTCACATCTGTTTTTAACAGAAAGTCAGTAAACATGCTTTTCCATGAGGACAGAGCTTTCCATGATTTTTGTTTCTGCAGAATGTTTTGGTTTGGTAGGTGACAGCCATTATCTCTGTTGTTTTCCTCAAGCTTTTGCTTTATGTCAGTTTTCACCATTATCACATCTCTGGGTGCACTGGAGCCCAAGTCTGTGACTGCAACAAAGAGGAAGTGGCTTTACCAATTATTTTCATGATTTCTTAAAACACTAAAAGTTTTCATTCCGATTTGCAATGAAATAGCAACATTTCCTGCACCTAGAAATTGTTGTCAGCACTCATTTTTGAGCAACGATCCAAGGGACACAATTTAAAGCACTATATAAATAACTTGCATGCACTGCCTACACTGAAAGAAGACGGAATTCATGCGCTTCCTCCTCTCATCTTTGCCTTGTAGGCCATCTCGTTTGATGAGCTGCCAAGCAAGGCCTGAAATGTGCTTCAGTAGTGTTATTTTTCTCCCTCCTGACCAGTGGGATCCAACTTGCAATGTTTAGCACAAAACCGTACACTCCATTTGGTGCTACTTCACGAGCACAATAATTACAGGAATAAATCACCGATATCTGCCCAGTGTTTGTGGAAACCAAGATTGTAAAGCTGCAAACACTAGCAAACTAGGGAGAATGGTGCGGGAAAGAAGAGTATCTCTAAAGTTACCTCCCTAAGGAAGAGAGTTAATGATGATAATTATATACTTATTCTTTCATTTCTTTGGGGACGAGAACTTTGGAAATGGGTCTCAGCAGTTGCATGGGCAGACAAATGTAGAAATGCCCCCAAACAGAAAAACTGCAGTATTCAAGACATCAACATCTGAGGCAAAATCATGGAGGATACTTTTCCTGTCTGTCTCAAGGATATTTATATCTTGATCTTTAAAAATATTCCAGATTTTAGTTCCCATAGGAAGTAAATGAGTTTGAAATGTCCGAAAGGTATTTGTCTGCTATGTAAAATAATTTTTATGCTCTTTGTCATCTTGAAGGAGTCACAGCTAGCCCAAATTTCCAGAAAGATTCACTATATAACAAATTTAGCTTGGATTGCTTGGTGTGGGATGCAGAAACCTGCAAGCTTGGCTCCCCTGCTGACCCTCCTCCCCTTGTCCCAGATATATCCTCAGCATTGTAACAACACATATTTATGGATGGTGCCTCCAGGTTGTGGCTCCATACAAAGCATTGCCAAAGAGCTCTGCTGAAAACTTTATGGTGTGTATACAGACACGGAACTTTGGGGATTTTCAGTTTGACATGCACTAAAAGAAAGCAGGACCTCAGCCACTGAGTAGAGGTAAATTTGTTAGGAACAGTGGTTGACATTAAATGTATCACTTCATCATCCTTGAAGGTTTATGTAAACGTTCTACATCTCCACCATGGGTCTTGAAGGAGTCATAGAATCACAGAATGGTTTGGTCTTGAAAGAACCTTAAAGATTGACTAGTTCCAACCACCCTGTCACGGGCAGGGACACTATCCACTAGACCAGGTTGCTCAGACCCCCATCCAGCCTGGCACAGAACATTTCAAGCGATGGGGCACCCACAGCTTCTCTGGGAAACCTGTTCTAGTGCCTCACCACCCTCACAGCAAAGAATTTCTTCCTAATTTCTAATCTAGACCTACCCTCTTTCAGTTTGAAGCCATTCCCCCTTGTCCTAACACTCCATGCTCTTGTAAATGGTCTCTCTCCATCTTTCCTGTAGACTCCCTTCAGGTACTGGAAGGCCACACTTAGGTCAGCCCCGAGCCTTCTCTTTTCCAGGCTGAGCAAACCCAGCTCCCTCAGCCGTTCCTTGTAGGAGGGGTGACCCCACCCTCTAACAATCTTAGGGGTTTCTGCTGGACTTTGTCCAAGTGTTCCATGTCCTTCGTGTGCTGAGGAGCCCAGAGCTGGATGCAGCACTGCAGGTGTGGTGCGACCAGAGCAGGGCGGAGGGGCAGAATCCCCTCCCTCCATGTGCTGCCCACACTGCTGGGGATGCAGCCCAGGACACGCTTGGTTTCCTGGGGCTGAAAATGCACATGGTCAGGTCATCTCCAGCCTCTCCTCCACCAGACCTTGCAGAGAGATCTTCCGCAGCTCCTTCCAGTTCTAGCCAAGAGTAGAGGGGCAGGGCAGGAGGAGCGAGAGCTGATAAGGCACAACAGATCATAAACGAGGTGCCTGTAGGGGTTTGAGGCATAAGGAGCAAGTTTCTGCTGTCTTCAGTTGATTACATTGGATGAGGTGTGCAGGCACACTGTTGGTATCCATTTAGATGGCCTTGCCGAGGAAAAGCTTCTTACCTGAGAGAAACTGTATAGTCTTCAAGTAAAACATTTCATAATGAGAACAAGTGCCCAACATTCATATCACTGGGCTGGCTGTTTTCTTTCTGTGATAAATATCGATGCTGAAAGGCAAGCAAGAAGCAGAATCTATTCCATCCTTCAAAATTTTGGATAAAGGAGGTTCCAAACTGTTTAAATTTGGAACCACTCAAATGGTAAAAAGACATCAAAACCAATATAAAATATTTTATAAATATAGTTCAATATGGCTTATTTATTTTGCCTCGATTAAAGTAACAACAAATGACTCGTGACATTTTCAAAACAAAATGGGACAACCTCAATAAGTCACTAACTTTTTTTAAAATCTAATAATAGTTTGAAAACAGTATCCAGAGAAGCATTTCACTTTCAATGAAACCGCAAGGAAAATGTCTTCTGGCTAAGATATTTCAACAAGCTCTGGGATTGAAAACATCCTGGGTTAATGTTTCTTTTACAGAGAGATCTATTTCCATGCAAGACCACCTGGCTGGTGAATACCAGAGGATAAAACCAATACATACAAGTCTCAGGATAAAGGTTTCTGTCACAAATAAATCAACGTCCCAGCAGTACATAAATGGAAAGTGGGAGAGGAGAGACTGTAAGGCCCTGATCATGTGAATCTATTAGGATTCAGGTCATGCTGAAGTATGAAAAATGCTGTCGGGGAACAATAATTCACTTTACTTTGGACTGGGTAGATTAGGAAATGTGGAATCTTGCTTAGTTTTCAGAGCTGGTATTTCATGGATGTGGGAAATGTGAAATTCCCTGTGTCAGAGAGGAATGAAACTGTAGGGGACGGGAAAATCAAGGGCTTAGCCAAAACTTTCAGAGGGACTAGTGACACTGGATTGCTAATGGAATCTTATTTTTGCAAGGGTAATTCAGAAACATCTGTGTCTTTTTTATGTCTATTGAGACCTGGGCATCCAGAAAGTGAGGAACACATCCTAATTTAGTAAATCTTTGTCTTAGGGATCAAATCTAAACTCCTTTCGAAAGAGAAAATATGTACTAATACCACTGAGGTGGGAGCCAGACTCTTCTCCCAGGCAACCAGCAACAGGATGAGAGGAAATGGCCTCAGACTGCACCAGTGGAGGTTCAGGTTGGACATCAAAAAGAATTGCTTCACAGAGGGGGTTGTTAAGCACTGGCATGGGCTGTCCAGACAGGTGGTGGAGTCACCATCCCTGGAGGTGTCCAAGAAATAACTGGGCGTGGCACTTGGTGACATGGTCTAGTTGACAAGGTGGTGATTGATCAAATGTTGGACTTGATGGTCTTGGAGGCATTTTCCAACACAATTTAGTGATTTAGTGATTCTCTAGACAAGAGAGATTGTGCGTTTGTAACTAATTTAGCAGTTGCCAATAGAACAAGAACAGTAGACAAACCCCTCACAAATAAATATTACCTTTTTGTAGAACTTTATTTCGAATCTTGTGCTCCTATTTTCAAACACCTTATTCTCAGAACCTTTATTGCCCAGAAGTGGATTTCAGCAAGTTTATTGGCATGGTCTCAAGTGACATCAAGCGGTTCATGTGAAGGAACCATTGGTGTCTTTCCTTCAGAGCGGTGGCCTTCGACTTCTCTGCAGATTCCCAAAGGCTGAGATCTGCAGCAAGAGCTCCGTACTGATCCATGTTGCGGTACTGAAAATGAACACTCAAATATGTGCCCACTCCGTGCACCTGCTATTCTAGGAGACCCTTCCTGAGCACAGGTGTGCGGGACTAGGTGGCCTCCAGGAATCCCTTCCAGTCTCATCCATTCTGCAAACCTGTGACTTGTTTGGTTGCAACAATATTGAGATATTTGTCTAGAACACACTTTTGTTTCCCTTGTGATGCTCTGGTGGGATTATGCAGCTTCAACCTGTTTTTCAGCTGGTAAGCTTTCATTGCTAAATATGTGAGAGCGCAGAAGTGAACAGCATCCTGCAAGTGCTGCTGAGAAATTGTGACTTGAGATTTCTTACAGCACTTGTTGTATTCATATCCCTGATTTGTTCAGCAGTGACATGCTTTTACTGCAACTTTTGGGGAAAAAAAAGTGGCAGGGTTTAGTGCTCTGTGGTGATGGGATGGCTCCAGACTCACGTCACAAATGTGTTTCTCTGTTATTAGACAAGATCTCCTGTGGGAAGAAGACCTGTTTCCAGGTCCCATGAGTGGGATCTGCAAGTGTGAGGGCCCAGAGACAAGCTTTAATGCTCATATAGGATCCCAGGATAAAGTCTGTTCCCATCATATCCAGGTATCTCCTGAATGTTTCCATCATATAGTAATGATTGAGACCATCACGAGAGGAAGGGACCCGATTCTTCCTGTGTAGCACAGAGAAAGCTATGGCAGCTCTCCAGTTCCTGTCTTGTTCCAGAGAGCAAAAATCCTGAAGAATGGAGTTACTTTATCTTTCAAAAATTACCAGGAAAGACAAGACCCCATCCTGTAAGTTTGTTCCATGTAGCTCTGAACAGAGCGGGCATTTCCAGAGAGAGCCACTGCCCCTCTCCTTGATTTCTAGATGCTTACCTGGTGTTTGGTAGGAATGAGAAGCCTGCTGTTGGACAGAAAAAGAAGTATCAGGAGGGCAGAAGAAGAAATAACAGGAGGTAGCAGGAAGAGAGTGGTAGCACAGGGTTGCTGTTGAGCAGAACTTTTCTGACTTGTAGTTTTGGACTTTGGGTCAGTTTTGGGTTTGCCTCCTGCTCTGCTCATCCTTTCCCAATAGCAACGAGGCAACTTTAAATGCTACTGGAAAAACAGCAAACTCACTTAGGAAAAGGTTCTCTTTTATACCAGGCAAATGCAGACTGTGGGAAGCTTTGGCTCAGTCCCTAAATGTCATTTTTCAGATGTCAGTACTTTTATTGCAGTTTATCCACCTTCAGCTGCTGAATCCAAACTTTACATACGCTCAGCAGTGCTTCCTCTCCCAGTGTACTCACATTTCCTGGTACAACTACATTGGTATCAGTCATTGATCAAAATGACTGATACTAATGACACTCAAAATGTCACTTTACCATTTTTGCAGTCACCCTTTGTGGATTTCCCCTCCCACCTTGAATTTCTTCTAGACGTTTCAATCTCTTTGAAACTTCTGTTTTTACAGGAGCAGTAGTGTTTTTCCCAACAGGTAAAACTATTTCTATTCCAGCTATTTGCTGAGCAGTTAATAACTACGTCCTATAAATCAAATGACCTAGCACTTTCTGAAAAGCAGTGGAAACTTTTCTGTCGCTGGGAATCTGTCAGTATTTTAATTAAATGCAAAATAATATTCATTACATCTAACAGCGCAAGTAGAATAGGCTTACCATTTATCCAAATAAATGAGCAAACAGTCCAAATCCCAAAGCAACAGACTGAAATGGAATTAAGCTGCCTGTGATGGCTTCACCCCTAAAATAATCATTCCTGGTCACTGTATCACAGGTGCTTCCATTTTTCAATTTATTTCTTAATTACATTTTCCTTTCAGAATTTTTTTTCTCTGACTTCAAATGCCATAATTCATCTATCTCTTTTCCTTCCTTTCTAAAAGTTACCTGAGACTCAGTCAGAAATGGAAGGGGGGGAGCAAGTGGTGTTACCGATTGAAATGGAAAATGGCATCACTATATTAAGGTCCAAAGTAACAAATGGAAAAGTTTCCAAAAGGTGAAGAAAAAGAAAAAATAATCAGCCTTGTGTACAAAATGTCATCAAAGTACCCTCTGGTTGAGTCAATTTTGTCCTGTACGTTCAACTGCTCCCGCAGAAGAGTCACTGAGGGCTTGGCATGTGCAGAGACTTTAACTCAAGATGGATGACAAGGCACGGGAAGGGTGAGGCACCCGAGGAGGGGCATCCAGGCTCTGATAGTCAGTACTTGGGCTCCTGTGGAGCACTGCAGGCAGCAGCTCCACAGCCAGGAATTCACTCCACCAAGTGCAGTCTCACAGCAGTGTGTCACCACCCTGTGCGTGGCTTTGTTCTCCAGCATCACAGAGCTGCTCTGTGTTCTCAGAGCGGTCCAAGCACACAGCAGTGTCCTACCCCTTGCCAGGCTTCCAAGGAACATCTGTGCTGGTAATGAATGACAGGCTACCTACTTAAGTGCTGGACCTCTGCTGTCAACTTTGCTTACCTGGTAATTCACTCTTCTGTTCTGTTGTCCAATTCATTTCCAGACAAATTCCAGACAAGAAAGGGTGAGCTCTAAACAGCATAGCTGTGATCCAGATGGTTCCACTCGGGATTGGTGTCTGAGGCTGTTTCCTTTAGCAGCACAGACATGGCCTAACCAGTATTCTGCAGGAATTGACTCTGTGGTATTGGCGTTTTATCCCAAAATGATGCCTGCAGTTCTTTAGGGTGAAAGTTACTGGTGAGGCATTGAGTTTGGGATCAATATGCTTTCAGACACTACACAAGGAGATCTGTGGAGTAGCTTCTGGCATCAAAAATGCCTGAACTCTTTGAAGTGAGTGGAAAAGTGTTCCTTGGCTCCAGGGATGCTGTATCTGACCATGGCTGCAGAACACCTCCAGGGAGTGTGGCTGGCCGTGGTCTTCTAGGAAAGTGCCCACAGGGTTTCTCTACATCAGCAATAGATTTCTGCACATTGCCTGGCTGTTCTGGCCAGTCAGAGGAAAGGCAGTTTCTGAGCAGTCCATCATCATGTGTTAGTGCCTTTCCTGTCCCATTTGCATCCCACGGGCACTGTGCTCTATTGAGATGTATTTTTGCTAACAGAATCTGAAAGCCTAATAGGAGTGACTTCTCTGTCTTTATCAGCAAAAATGCATATATAATCTGATATGAAAACTACTAACCCATTATGACTTGGACATTTCATTAGCACGGAGAGGGGCTTTTATTGCCTGCTGAAGCTCATAAACTTGTCTCCAACTGGAAGGAAGGAGCATGTAGTTTGAAATGCTGGAGTTGGGTAGTACATGTGCTCAGCTGCCACGTCAATCTCATTTGCCCCAGGGAATGCTTGCAGCACTGTACTAAGCCTACGCTTAAAGGTCGCATGAGGAGAGGCTGGTACTTGTCATGCTGCTCTGCAGCAGCAGCTTTGCCTCTTGCAGGCACTGTGCTGGGAGCTGAAGGGTTGCTTGGGAAAGTGCTCCTGGAGCAGGGATAGGTACTGAGCTACTGACCAGCTAAGCTGTCTCTAGGAGCCTCTGACATTGAGGAAACAGAAGGGAAAGGAAAGCGAATTTACTGAGAGTCATGGGTGAGAATTCACCCGGGCTTCCCACCCAACAGCATCAATTCCTGCCTTAGAGGGATGACACAATGAGTAACTCACTGGAGGAAGCCTTGTGTCCTTGTGTCCCACTGTCATCCTGTGCTGTCCCAGTCATGCTCCCTGTGGCTCTGTACCGCCCTCACTAGTGCTCTATCTCCCTGTCTTCTCCTTCCCCCTTCTCCTCTCTCTGCCTCTGCATATGCCTAACTGGGTTTTCCTACTTGACTACTGCTTCTCTTGTATGGTTCAAACAGATTTTTCCTCCTTCCCCCTTTTCCCAGGATTAGGAAGGGCTCTTCTGTGTCAGCTCTTCTTCATAAACTGTGGAGAGCATAGACTTCAGCCTTGAGTGAGGGCACTACTTAAAATGCTCCTGGAGAGGACAAGGAGGTTCCAGGATGGCTCTACTCCTGGAAAGAAGAGTTGAGTCTATAGTTTTCTCTGAATCTTGTAATTTACCCAACGACAGAAAAAATTTGTATGGTCTATTACTGTCACAAACATGATGTAGAACTATTGCAGGAAGATTCATGTGTAAGATTGGTTAAAAATGGCAAGAGCTGATCCCTGCTGCATCTTCTGCCACTATTACTCAGATGATGGAGCTGCATTTGTGGGATGTCAGGGGAATTCTGATGGACATTGGTACAATCCCCACTGAAGTATAAATACTATGCATTATTCAATTTAAAGGCTGGGATAAGGTTATTCAGAGCCCTTAGCAATAGAATCTAAGTCGCAGAATGGTTCAGGTTTGAGGGGATCTTAAAGATCGTCTTGTTCCAATCCCCTGCCATGGGCAGGGACACCTTCCACTAGACCAGGCTGCTCAAAGCCCCGTCCAGCCTGGCCTTGAACCTTTCCAGGGATGAGGCATCCACAGCTTCTCTGAGCAGCTTCTCTAAACCCTTGCATTTGAAGGACAGTCCCCTGTGTTGTCAATGCTGCTCTATTCCCAGTGGATGGGGAATGCCTTCCCTGAAACGCAATACAGAGTGATAATATTACCTCCTCAGACCTGCCCCCCCACTTCCTTGTAGAATGCACAGTGAGGGTTTTCTGTTGTCCCTCAACCTCTCAGCTGCTTGGTTTTTAATTTTGTAACTTTATCTTATTAAAGTTTTTAACCCGTCCTGAGCAATCTGACAACAGAAAAATGTCAATGAAGTACAATTCAGTAATCTCATAAAGCAAAAAATAGTCCTGATCCACAAGTACACGATCCATTGGGAAAAAGACCAAATCCTTGGTGTATTCCCCTGACCACTGCAGCTGTTACACAATAGCTATTTGCAAATCCAGGGTTATGTCTCACAGCTGGCACAGCCTGGCTTAGATAAATATAAAACTTGCTGTAAGGGAATAGCTTGTAAGTGGGTTATGCACAGTGTTTTAATTAGATTTACGTAAACGCATACAATGCATTGCAGAAATCAATAACCTGAAGAGCTTCTTTGGGTTTACTGTTTAAATCAGCAGCATCAAGTCAGCTGAGTTTAATAGTATATTTACATATCCCATCCCTCCAAAAATGACACTTCTAGCATGACTGATGGTATGCTTGAAATGTGCTGTGCTGCCCCCCGTCCTCTTTTATCTGTCTGGCCACTTGCAGTTTGGGTACTTGCAGGGACTACCCCTCCAGTAGAAAGGAAAAAGGTGGGAAGTATTTTAATTTTAGGAAGAATTGGAGGTTGGAACAAAAGCTGGGCTATCCAAAGATTTCAGGTGGATAATCATTTGTCTCACCTTGACATGAGGTTATCAGTTACTGAGGTTAAAGCATTTACCATCTCTGCAATGGCAAAGAGGGAAACAAGCCCTTTGTGTTGTGGCTAGAAGTAAAAGCCTATGAGCTACACATATCACGTTTCAGAGACAGGGTATGCTGATTTTTTGTAAAGAACTTAAGGAAAAAATAATTGTTTCTTTATTGATTTCAAATGAGAAATTGAAATAGTTAACAAATAATTGCTTTATTAATTACAGGTAAATACTTTCTTGCCTCTGTTCATCAACTGAGAGGAAAAAGACAGAAAGAAAATGGTATTATCAGCTAAATCTTAAGTGGAACAAGTTCAAGTGCAGTGTGAGATGGATTTAAAATACCCTGAGGGTCCCAAAGTAGCTATACATTGCATTTTTTAGAGGAAAAAAGGAGCAATTTTTCTTTTTTTAATTTTTTTTCTGCTTAGTTTCCTACCTCAGTATAGTCTCATTGAGACTGTTGGTTTCCTGCTTCTTAAGACAAGGACCCTTTCTTCCCTTAGGAAAACTTATGCAAAATAAGGGTGACATTTTTAGCTCAGCTTGGTATCGGGCCCGCTTAGAGTCAGTGAAAAAGAACTGTCATCAAGTGCTTCAAAACCTCTTCCTTAAACCATCACTTGTTATGGAGAAAACCATCATTTTCCAGGAACATCATCAAGGACAGAGTTATGCACTCAGGAGCTGACTGCCAGCTTTAAAGAGCTCATGCAAAGTCCATTTTTGCAAACTTTTTGTCATATGGTCTTTCATTGACTGACCCACATCTAATCCTCCTGACTTCTTCAGAACCTGAATGGACACCATTCTTGTGTCCTCACTGGGAAAAGTGCAGTTTCAAGCCCTTTTACTGCTGCTATGAAGCCCTAATGTTATTGTTACTCACTAACTGGGTTTATCACTGCAGTAACATGGCCATATTTTGGGGGTATCTGAAGATGCTCAGAGAGTTCTAATGGAAATTTCCAAAGCACCATTTTTTCCCCCTGGAAATCCCAACTAGATCTTTCTGCTTCTCCATCTATAAGCCTGAGCTCTTCAGCTCTACACCTCCAATCTGTTTTTTTTTTTTTTGTCCTCTTTTTTCTATTGTATTATTCCGTCCTGTCTTATCTCCTTCTCCAGGTTCTGACCCTGTCTTGTCTCTTCGTTCTTTCTCCATTCTGTCATTTTGTTGAATCCTCGTTATAAGCTCATCTACCCCTTTCTTTGCCCGAGTCCCTGCCCCTGCTTCAGGTTTTGGGTGGTTTTCATCCTCTTCATCTTGTCCTTTCTGTTTTCTTGGTTGGCTTCCACACAGTGAGATGCATCAGTAATGGAAGAGAAAGCCCAGCTCCACACTCACCACTTCAGGCTGCAGCAGAGGCGCCCCACGGGCTCAGTGCCCCGCGCCAGTTGCATGCAGAAGGGATCACACATGCCAGAGATGTGCAATCTTCTGAGATGAAAACTGCCACCTTCAAAAGCACTAACAGCAAAATTAAGGAAAAAAAAATCCATTAAACTGTGCTTTATTATATGGGGAGTTTTCACAGCAGCAGGAAAAGGCAGAGCTGTGACCCCAAAGAGTGCACCTGAAATAAATTCCTGCGTGCTTGTGGTTTCTATTGAAACTAAGCAAAGCAAACCCAAACTAAACAAAAATGCTTGCCAATATTATTTTAAGACAGCAAAGAAAAATATGTTTCTGTTCTCTTTTATTCTTGTTTCAAAGCTTTAAATTTTTTCTCGACTTTTTGTGGTTTTTTTTTTTTTTTACCTAAAAACAAATTAGAAGGAAAAACCCCATAATCAACAAAACCAAAAGAAAAGTACTAAGCAACCTCTCCTTACACAAGTTCTCAGAGTGGAAAATTTTAGTGATAGAATAGGAAAGCTACTGAATACAGTTTCTCTTAAAGTATGTTATTTATCAGGCCTTACACGCAGCACACACCCACACTGGGATGGCTCAGTGACCATCTTGCCTTCAGTAAGTGTTGTTCCCCTTCATTAAACAACAGAAGTTGGTGTTAACAAATGCATACCATTAATTTAATCCAAAAAGAAAAAGCCATGTCTTGGTTTAACCCCAGCCATCAACCAAGCCCTACACACTTGCTCGCTCACCCCCCCTCAGTGGGGTCAGGGAGAGAATTGGAAGGGTAAAAGCTGGGAACATCATGGCTTGAGATAAAGACAGTTTAATAGGGATAGTAAAAGCAACACAGACAAGCAAAGCAAAACAAGGAATTAATTCTCTGCTTCTCATGGGCAGGGAGGTGTTCAGGCATCTCCAGGAGAGCAGGGCCCCTTCACACATAATGGTTACTCAAGAAGACAAACACCGTCACTCCAAATGTCCTCCTCTTCTTCTTTCTTCCCCCCACTTTATATACTGATCATGATGTCCCATGGCCTGCAATATCCCTTTGGTCAGTCGGGGTCACCTGTCCCAGCTGTGTCTCCTCCAAACCTCCCAGGCACCCCCAAACTCATCACCAGCGTGGCAGCACAAGAAGCACAAAAGACCTTGGCAATAACAAGAACAATTCTGTATTATCAGCCCTGTGTAAAGCACAAATCCAAGGCAGAGCCTCACACAGGCCACTGTGAAGAAAATTAATTCTACCCAGCCAAAACCAGCGCAGCTCAAAAATGTTTGATGCCAGCACCGATTTATACCATCATAAAGGTTATATTTAAATCAGAATAAAGGGTGGAATTTGCCATTGTTAAGGGCTAAAAGTTCCATTCTCTCTGCAGTGTAGCTGGAGTGAACAGTAGTGGCACGTTGGTGTTTATACAGGCTGAGAAATGGGCTGAGACCTAGGAGAAAAAGCATTTAATAGAAATAAAATATTTGGACCCACAAATATGTGATTTTCCCATGTCTTCTGCTTAGTTCAGATATTTTATTCTCTTTACCTTTGTTCTTCTTCCATGTCTTTCATCTTATAATATTCACAGCAACACTGTAGTTCCAAAAAACTAAGGGGGACTGACGGGTCTGTTGAGACCTCTCGTCGTGTAAAACTTCTGCTACGTGGACTGACACTGCAGCCAGAAGTACCCAAGTCAACATTGTTTTCAAAAAAGTCAAACCCCAATGGTAAAGAAAACTAATAGAGTTTTGTGCTCAAGCACCTTCATCAGACAGGTCCTGAAAATTACCTTGGCTGTCTCAATGGATGGAGAACTGGTGACCAAAAGGTGGTTTTCACGAAGGACAGTTTAAGGTGTCATTTATACCAGTGCATGGTCTGGTGTTAACGAGGAAAATTGACAGTCTCTAGAGCTGTGCAGGTCAGACTTAAAATATATCATCTCAATCAAGCAGATTTAAATCAGGGGTTCCAAAATTAAAGTATAAGGAGTCACTTTGTCTCTATAAGGAGGAATCGGATCATGACTTGGCCATAGATGCAAAATCTGCATATTTTCAGAAAAAGGCAAATACGTCAATAAAGTATTTGAAATGAAAACAGCAACCACTAGAATAATAATAATAATAAAAGGAAAATCTTTCTGTTCAGCCTTTGAAAGAGCATGAAATAAATTCCCTCGCAGAAATTTGAAAGTATGCCCAGGCAAGATATATATGGAAAGAAATCTGAATTTGAGGTAGGAACATGCATCTGTCTTATAAAAATGGTGTTGGCTTGGTTTGGGGTTTTGGTTTTGGTTTTTTGAGGGTTTTTTTTTGGGGGGGGGTGTTTGTTTTTTGTTTTTTTGTTTTTTTAAGAATAAAACATTCCTCAATGAGTTTTCTAAGACTCAGTTTATGCAGGGAAATGCTAATGTCATTGTGCAGAGCAAGCTGCTGGGCCAACTCAACTCAAGCTTGGACTGCATCCTATAAAGTCTGTCTGGAGGAAGCAGATGCATTTTTTTTGGTGCCTGGATTTGAACAGTAGTCTCCAAAATAACTTGGTTCAATATTTGGCAGACAGGGAACACAGAAGAAAAGCTGAATCTTCAATAAAATTGTCACTTGTATTCACAAGAGTAATATAGACCGAAGTGAGGTACTTCGAAACTGCACAAAGAAACATACAGGAAGATGGAGCAAAAGACACTCAAAAACCACAAGAAAAAATAAGGAAGGATCAATTTTGTGGGGGAATTGACAGATTCCCTAAGTGAAAAGAGGAAAAAAGTTCCACATGGCAGCAAAAAGTCAGTAACAAGTGAAGGATAAGAACAGGAGACAGCAGAAGAAAGAAAGTCCTGGGCTAAGAACTTGAAGAAAAAGCACAAGGAAAGGCAGAATATTGTTCACCTATAATTTTGCTTCCTCGCAGTGCATAGGCAGCATACAAATTGCATCCTGCCATCCTCGTAAACAAAATTGTGTGGCTGGTGGCCTGGATCACCACTCTTTTTGCCAGGAGTGTCCTGGTGAGAGGAGGATTTGGTGAGGACACATAGCCCAGCTCCCCTGAGCCCCCGTTGATGGAAGACATGAAGGTGGCCAGTCCAGGTGCAGAGGATGAGCTGTCCCTCCACCCACTGGCCAGAGCGCTGAGCTGTGGTGACCCTGAATCGTGGGGCTGCATAACAGACCGAGCACTCCAAAACTTTCAAACCTACTATTGTCCCTTTGAGATGTCATTATTCAGCCATGGCACTTCCCACCTGAAGCTATTCTGACTGCACAGTAGGGCTGGATTTTTCCATTACGTGTCTCATGGAAATCCATGCCGCAGAATTTTCGGAAGCAATGTTATTGGTTTTCAAGTGGGACTGTTGAGATTGTAAATTAACATGATGGCAATACTTTTCTTGTGAAATACTGCAGAGAAAGGAGCCTACATTTTAGTGTTTTTCTTTTTTTTCCTCATTTTCCTATTTTTTAAGAATTTTTATAGAAGAAGCCAGGCTTTCTGCAGTCATCTGGGTCTGAAGATTACTCTTGACACAGATCAGGTCATCATGGAATACTCTCAGGAAGTGTCTCCTTCCAAGTTATCACAACGCCGTGGGAATAGAAGCTGCTGGTAATGTTGTGTCCAGTGGCACTGCCCAGGAGATGAGTCTGATTTGTGCCTGGTCAGTGGTTGCACAGAATAAAGAGATCTAAAAAGATGGTAGTTAGGGAATAAAATTAACAGACCCTTGGCCAGAAAGAGTCACCCTGATCATGCAGTCTCATCATTAGCATAATGAAAGCCATACTGAGGCAGCAATTTTTGTGTGAAGCTCACGGAGCTTCTTTGAGCTGCTTTGAACATTTGGCCTTGCACAAAACTGCACGCTTTTCAAGGAGCCTAAATCTTTTCATACGGCCACAATGGAAAATCAAGTAAAACACAGTCTGAATGTAAAATCCTTTAATTATTTTCTCCTCTGTGTTCCTGTAACATACAATTTTTTCAAGCAAGAATGAAACTTTTAACTTCAAAAATCCTTGAAATAGTATGGTGTGACATAGCCTGATTTTTTCCTTCTATTTTCTTCCAAAGACAAAATCTTGGCAGAATCAACATGGTTTTAGTAGTGATTCATACTTTTCTTAAGCTACAACAAGCTGCTCATGGTGTCTGCTATAGTTAGTTACATTCAGGTGGCTTTTCAGATAAACTCAAACTTGCCTTCATTCATGGATAAGGCTGATCACACACCTGGGACTGGCAGCTCCACCTTAGGAAGGGAAAGAATCTACCACTGTTTCTCCTGAGATTTGGTGTTATTCACTTTAATTATTGCCAGTCATTTCAGTGAAACTGCCTGTGTAGTAAGGCACTTCTAAATGTTCAGGAAAGCGATAGAATCCAGCTCTACCTCATTACCACAGCTATAGCGAAATGGTAAAGGCGGAATAAATTGCCTCGTTTAATTATGTATATGCCAGATGTTCTTAATCATTCCACTTCAAGCCTCCTTTGCTAACTGCAATTTTGAGCCTTTTCCGAATCTAGAGGAATTGGTAAACATGAGTAATTAAAAAGAAATTAAATGGATTTTAGAAGTGAATTACTGTAGTTCCTGCAACACTAATATAATTAGCGCCTCTAAAATCAGTCTGAGCTGGAAGAAGTGCTTTATGTGGCACAGAGGATGTTTCATTTGTGGTTTTCATAAAAACACAGTCGTTGTGTTAGTGTGGTTAAACACCTCAATAGAACCATGCCAGGCAAGTAAGGAGAAATTTCTTCTCTCAGCTGATTTATTAAAATAGAAACAGAAAGTCATATCTCAGCTGGTGTAAACCATAACGCTCCCACTGACTGTTGGATGCTGAACTTGCACCAGCTGAGCCTGTGGCCCATCCTCCTTTTGGATTCATGCAAGCAAAGGTCTGTTGGTAGCCCTACTGATAATAAATGATTTTTGGCTCTGTAGCTAGAAATCCTCTTTCCAATGAGGCAAAGATACTGTAGCATAAAGCAGAAGTTACCCTACACTTAGTTAAATTTTGGTTTTTTTCATTTTGTTGGTATATGCAATCTTTTATTCCCCTGCTTTCCAGCACCCTGAGGATTAGAAAAACAAAACAAATCTGTAACACAGATTGTCACAACGGAAACAGATTTCCGATCAGAAGTTTTCCTTAGAGGCTCAAAGACACCTGTGCTTAGTCAGAACTCCGTGACATACCATAAAAGCTCCATTTATCTGTGAGAATGAAGGTTTTACCAACAGAGGGAGGTGGGTAAGTATGGCACATCTGTTGCAGGAATCACAAACGGCGGAGTTGGGTGGAAAGGACCCCTCGAGACCTCCAGTCTGATTGATTGGACTGATGTGATTGTGTCTAGCTGTGTCTTGGAGGTCACCAAGGGTGAACCTTACAGCACCTCTCTGTGCAGCTTGTTCTGTCACGGAGCACCCTCCTGATGAAAAGGGTTGTCCTGAACCTCCAAAATGTTGATTTATGGGTGTTTTCCCTTGTTATATCACCTGCTTCTATTTAAGCTACCTTTGTAATCTCTGTCATTACCCTCCAAGTAGTTGAACTACCCTTGGAGCCTCCTGCCCATGCCTCAGCCCTGTATCTGCTGGATTAAACGAGCCCTGCTCCCTCACCACGTCAGTGTGCGCTCTCAGCTGGTATTGAACCTGCTCACCCTAATCCCCTTCAGCAGGGCTGCTGATCACTGAGCCTGCACCAGGGCATGGGGTTAATCCCAGCTGCTGAAACGTGCACAGCCAGGAGGTTGCTGCTGTCCCAGTCAAATCTCTCAAGACCGCTCTGGACCGAAGAGAAGAATCGAGATATAAGATTCCTTTTCTGTGTTAACACAAAGCACCTCCTTGATTTGATCCCAGTAAGTTCTTTATTTTGCACCTAATAATCTTATCGCAAAATACAGAGTATTTTCTACAGACTGGCAAGGAGGTAACAGTATGGAGGCAACGTGAAGGAAAGCCTCTTGCATCGTACTGATGAGATGCTTCTCTGCTTTTTACCAACACAGTGGACCAGATCTGTTGTTAAGTTGGCTTTTGCTCCACTGAAGATACGGAGTTATGACAGCAAGGCCTGAGCAACAGCACTTCAATGGTTTATGCCTTTTTTAACTATTAACATTTGTTACAGGATCGTTCATTAGATGAGGCATAAAGTATAAGTATTTTTATTAGGTTTTCAGCTCTCTTTTCCCATTAGGGAAAGATTCCACTTTCAAATGAATATTAGAAGAACTTTAAAGTCTTCACTATCCCTAATCTTTATGGTTTCATTCCAGTTCCTAATATATCTTTTGGTTTATCCTGTGAGCTGAAAGCTATATATTTGAGGGACTTAGTCCAAAGATACAGTATAAGCAGATAGTTTGGTTAAGCTGATTTTTGCAGTTTAAGTGGGTGTAAAGCCCATCATGCCCAGGATTATCTTTATACTTGTGGTTAAATTTGACAGAATTTGAGCATTCTTTATGTATTGCAGTGTACAGCTCGGAAAGTAGAAGGCAGCAAGGTTAGTAGTTTATATGTAAAGTAGGTCTTGAAGGAGCACGTAGATGATTTACATTTTCATTCTTTTGTACCTCATTCAGGGAGAAAGTAAATATTTTGGCAGCTTAGATCATTTGATAGAGAAACAAGTGACTTAATTCAGATATTTCAAATTCAGCAACAACAGAAAGGAGGGATTATGACTGCCCAATTTGAGCCAGCTGGAAAAAAAGGAAATCTAGACCGAAGTCAGGTACATCACAAATGAAGGAACAGTATAAAGCGTATTTAATTTCCTGAGAGCTGTGATAAAATTAAGATAGGAGCCCTGGGAAGAGGGTCTAATATACCACTCAGCTCTATCGAGCCTCACATGTTTACTAGGTGTGTCATAGCTGATTTGAGAGGATGATCCCTAAAAAAACCCTGTAGAATTTGCAATTTTTATTCTTTTAAGAGTTCTTGTCTTTCTGAGTAGGGCCATTCATAGAGTCAAATGATATTCAGTTGTGCAATATTGCTTAGTGAAAAAATTTGTGCTCTTTGTCAGTCACCGGGGACAAAATCACCCTGTCATTCCTTTAGCCAAGGCACAGCCCTCTGATAACCTGTGCCTTCCCTCCCATGGGACTGCAGACCCTCACACTGCAGTGGCCTTTGCTGTATTTACCATTTGCCTTTCACAGCACAGACTTGCTCACGACAGAAAAGGCCCTTCCTCACAAGCAAAACAAAGCCCTGCAGGAGTCCTGCATCGCTGCTGCTGGGAAGCATTTCCTTAAGCTTAATTTATTTTGCAGAGGCCAAAAAGGAAGGAGCAGCACTAGCTGGGGGAGAAACAAAGGCAGTGGGAACATCACTGTTATACACTTTCATCTCCTTAGTGGTCATTCTAGACACAGCTTTTGTTGCAGTGGGTGAAAGATTGTCATCTTCCTCTCCTTTTTTCTTTCTTTCTTCAATCCATCTCGTCCATAATTTTATTTACATGCGCATGGGAACACGTGTGTGCATGTGTATAACATACATTTTTATACAGGGGCGTGTGTACGTTGTGGTTTGAATGCCAAGCACGTTCCTGCTATCCCTTAGAGACGAAGGAGCCTGTTCTAAATGGTAAATGTCATACGCATTCATTCCTGCTTGAAAATCACACCCAACATTTTCTTATTAGATCAGATCTAGGCAACAGTGGGAAGGAATTTTAAATTGCCCCAAACCTATTTTTAAGTCCCAGTATCACAAAGGTCAGATGTGCCTGCAAAAGATTCTCCCTGTGTTCTGCCCACTTCTTTGTTCACTTCACGCGGGTACCAAAAACCCCCTGACCCCATCAGACCAGACTGTAACAGCTGGCTCTTCAGCTCAAGTAACAGCAGTCAAGAACAGAAGCATTTGTGATTGAAAGTAACCACTGATGAAAGGGGAGGATGGCAAAATACCTGCAGGCCACTGAACATTGCCCGGCATTTCAGCGATGGCCAACTGCGAGTGCTAATTAGAGACATTGCATCACTGACCTGCTATTAAAAGGGAAGGGAAGCGGGTCTGTTTACCTTTGTTGCTTTCAGCTCTGCTTACAAAGGGCTGACTGCCTCTCCCGGCTTTTGCCACGCGTGTTGCACGTCTGGTGCTGGACCCAGAGCACAACTCCAGCAGCCCCCGAGAAGGTACCGCAGTGCCGGAGAGCAACGAGGGCTCAGCAGGGCATGGAAAATGCAGCCGGACTCTGAGAGAGGAATCTCTGTTGCTGTGGAATTTAGTCGTGCAGAGTCTCTCTCACATGCACATCCATATCAAAGTCAGACTGAATTTATGTTTAAACAAGAACGAGATCCAAGGTGCTTCCAGAGCACCAAGTTTAGCATTGCTGCTCAGCAGCCAGCAGAGCCAGAAACCCTGAGCCTGTTTTCCCCCAGAGATCTTGTAGACATCAGGGCAGTGCAGGCACAGATTGGGGGTCTTAAATTCCTCTGGAAGTTTACATGTTGTTTTCAAGGTTTGGCGAGCCATAAATTTACCTTAAAAATATGTAAGAATCATAGAATCAATTATGATAATTGATATCATAATTGATTCTATGATTCTGCCTTAAAAAACATGTGAGTGATGGCTCTGGTGTGTTCATATGGCTGTAGGGTCTAATGCTTTTACAGCTGCCAGGTGACATGAAATTTAATATACAAATAGTAATAATAATACAAGATAATTATTTTCTGCAACCCTCAGCCGAAGCAGGTCTTTGTGCCAAATTAAATCCCCTATCTCCTCTGTATACCTGTTTCTTACATGTTTATTCCTGGTGTGCTGCTCTCCTGATGATTAATTCTTGGTTGAAATTGCCTGCCATGCTTGTTGTCAAAATAACATTTTGCTTCATTTATTTGGGATTTTATTCTTCAGTACGGAAAGATGTGATTAGATAATGGAAACACGAATTGCTCATTGTGGTCCTGTACCAGCTGCGTGCTTTGGCGTGACACCAAGGTTCATACAACTGCAAGTCAGAGGGAACAAGGCACGGGTCTGAGCATCCACAGAGGACCACAGCACAGGGACCCCAGAGATGTTTCTGCAGAACAGGCAACGTGCTGCCCAGGAGCTGCGTCCAGCTGGGGAGGCAGCTGGAGTGGACCATCAATTAGCAGTGCCAGCAGTGGTGTGCAACTGGGCGTATAGAAGAAGCCCCTCTGGTGATGGTGAACATCAGACTGGAAACCCGGACTGCAATGCAGGCTGAAATTACTTTCTCAAGATAGGGACGGAGACCCCAGCTGCAGGGCAGGAATGACCAAGTCACCTCAGTTGTCCGTAAGGAGAAACTGCACAAGTGTTGAGTCCTCAGTGGTTTTTTTAATAAACAACCCAAGAAGCTCATCTTCTTTTGGTGCATCCCCAGGTGGATCCCCAGGCACAAGGATGAAGATTTTTCTGTTTGTTACACAGAACAACCTGCACCTCTTAGTAATGTCAAAGTAATGGGGATTTTATGCAGAAAGGATCAGCTGAATGTTGTACGCTGCCCGTTTGGGAAGCAAGATTTCATTTGTGCCAGATGGTAAATGAATTTTCTCGGACTTTTGTAGGCACTGGGAGAAGAGGAGGGTTGTACCACCCAGACGGGCTGACATGGTGTTTTGGCAACACGGCAAACAAAAGCAACACCACAGAGACATTATGCCAACTGCTTTGAGATGGGTTAGAAACAGGAGCTGGAAATGACAAACCAGATACCAATCATGTGAAATGTGTAAAGGGAAAGGCATGTTCACAAAGTACCGGTGCTGAGAAAGCCCTGCTGACACTCTGTTTGAACACAGGTGAGACCATCAGAGGTTAAAATTTATAATCCAAGCAATAAATGTTCTTGCAGCCAAAGCACGGAACTGAACCAACAGAAAGCACAAGCACAGCACCCAGGCTGCTGTAACCAGAGGCTGAGAGCACTGCCGCATTCTCCAGGCCCAGGGACCACCAGTTCATCCTTGTCTTCTGGCTACAGTGGGATAATGGGAGGGAAACTCACGGACACCACAAGCTGACCAATATGATCAATGTAATGCCATTTATTGTTGTGAAAACACCCCTTAAATAACCCAGATAGCTCACACACTGCACACACACTGCAAACCACCCTGTGACTGGGTAATGCCAATAACACACAACTCTATTGGTGTAAAATAAAGTCCTCGTGATCTCTCTCTGTGGCCACTGTTTTTCAATCTTCTGCTGAAGCTTCTGTAAGTTTACATTCTTCTCCCTGTTGATCTCCACAGAGGCTTCTTAAAAATTGCTTTTCACTGCAGCCTTAAAGGCCTCGCAGCATGACTGCACCCAAAGTTCTAGGGTCGCTCACATGTCCATTTTCTGCAAGAAATTCCCCAACAGTGGGATGTTTTGCCAGGTCAGAACCCCACAGAACAAGTGGGATTTCCACACGTAAAGGCATGCATTTGCCTCTCTGTGAGGTTCTATGCTCCTAATTTAAATCAAGAGAGGAAGAGGGGTTCATAAAGCACTGTTTAACCGGAAAGTTTAATTTTGAGAAAAAAAAAGTTCTGCTTAGGCACCCTATAGCATGCATGTACACACACGAGCACGTGGGCGCACACACACACACACACACTTTTCTGGGTTTTTCTTGTTGCCTGCAAACCAGGTCTGGGTGATTAACTGAGATCCCAACAGCTGTAGGTCAGGGAGCCCCAATGAACACTACGTTGCCTGGAGCTCTGAGAGCAGGGAGGGACCATCTCTTCCCTGCACGGCGCTGCTCAGTGCTTTGCTTGCACCCAAGCAAGCTCCCAGCCTTCTGTTTAGAGGTAGGAGGAAGGGTTATTCCAGTTTCTTCCATGGGGCAAACAAAAAGAGTATTCTGACACAGGCTCATCTTCTTCTCTCTTTCTGTGGGTGTTGCACGCATCATTTTTTTTTCTATTGTTTCTATTTTTTCTCTTGTCCTTTGGGGCAGTATCAGTGTTAATGAGCAGCGCTGGGCACCAGGTGAGCATGTGAAGGTCAGGGCTGATGAGCCCTGTCAGGAGCTGGACGCAGCCTGAAACAGGAACGGGAGCACAGAAGAGCCTTTTTGGGGTGAACCCTCGGCTCAGCAGGTCTTCGGGACACCAGCACTGGCAGCATGTTGGGCATTGGCCTCTCTGTGACTCCAGTCCAGAGCTTGGCATCGATTTTTAAAGCATTTGAAAGCCCTGAAAGGTTCTCTGCACCTTGCTGCTAATGAGATTTCAGTGTAAAATAAAAGGAAAAGTGTCTAACCCAGATTAAACTCTCTCCTGAGTTATTTTTAGCTTACCTAAACTCTTTCAACCCCTTTGGTAAAACTCATCAAAATTCATCTCTACTAAAAGGATGTAACTTCAAAGAAGTCATATGCATTAAATGTCAACATGCTTTACTCATTATAAATTACAGTATCATTAAATCTAACATGAGTTAAATGAGAAAGATTTAATTTCACTATCTTTAAAATGAAGGCATTTTAGCAAGGGAATAAAATTTGCTTTTAAAAATGCTTCTTTAAAGTAAAAGTTGGTACAGAAGCCTTATTTTACATTTTATCATATTTGTATATAAAAATAAAAGCAAAAAATGTAACATTCCATTGTTCCAAGAAAGATGTGGAAATAGTAGCTTATTTCTGCTCATTTTACAACCCTCTTTTTGGATACACTTCTAATTTAAACTGTGGAAACTGAAAACATTCCTTTAAAACTGGTTGTCATGGTTATAAAATCCCGAAAGAAATTATGTGCGCCTGCATCTGCTGAGGGAAACATTCATGGCAAGATTTAGCAGAGGAGGGGGGGGGGGAGAAGCAACCACCCACCACAACCCATTTTCAGACTTGCTTATTACATTACTTGAATTAATTTATCACCCTCCCCAAAAAAGCCACAGGAAGGATTCTCACACGTTTTTCACTCCATGCCGTTCATTAGCAAATATCATATGGTGAGGGGTTAGTTCTGTCAAGTTCTAACAGGTTGGGGTTTTTTTTTGTTTGTTTTCTTTAGTTGTCTTTGTTTCAAGCAAGCCTATCTAGAAATATAGAGTGTGCTAGACTGCCAGCATACAGTTGATGTCACAATTGATGCCTTGGATTCCTTCCATTATTTTTTTTTCTTTCCCTGATAGGGACAGAAAGCTATCTGGCCAGAACTGAAAGCCAGTCTGGATACAGCGGATCGAACCGGCCAAAAGTCTGCACTTCTCGATGGAGCTCAAAATGATAAAGAAAAGGACAGGATGAAGAGAAACATTAAAAAAAAAGAGAGAGAGAGAAAGGCAAAAGGAAAGGGAAAGAAACATCATCCTACTAAAGGAAAACTGAGCCTTTTGTGAAGATGTTCCACCATCACAGGCTCCCAGGATGTCTTTTCCTGACCCTCTGACTCTGTAAGTCTATTAGAAATATTGACCAGGCCTTATCTCCTACAGGGATGCAAAAGTCTGCACAAGCCTTAGAAACTATCATTAGGCACATTTAATTTTTTACTAAGAGAAGCTGACTGCACAGATAATTAAAAAAATGATGCTGTAAAAGACTGAGGTAACATTTTTTAATCTTTAGGGTGGATGATCTGTTGACTGGAGGAAATCTCTGCAGTTCCTGCCCCTGTTGCGCAAAGTAAACAGCAGATAAGGATGATGAGGGCATTTTAGACAAATAATACACTCATTGTTATCAGACTGTGAACCACAAATGGGTTCCAAAGAATCTCCTCATATGCATTGATCCAAGGCTTTTCTTATTTAAAAACCGCTGGTGGAGAAGGAAGTTTGGTGCCCCAAGCATGAAACAAAACCCTTGTGAGAAAGTCTGGAAAACAACAACAGGCTGAGCTACTTCTGAAAGTCTGTGGCTATTTTCAGACTCTGACTTTCTGCCACCCATGGAACCAGGAATGTCGTTCTTCACTGCTCTGTTTCTGTGGAGAACTATTTCTAATGAATATTTTCTACACTTCTCCGAGAAGCTCTTAATTTATTACATCTGAATGGAAGAATATAAGAAACTGGACAAAAGGAGGATTGTGGGGCACAGAATTGAGCTTCTCTAATCCCCTTGCCTTCTTTCTTTCCATCTCAACACAAAATCTTGTCAACGTTTTTGAATCCTTGTATCTGACTTCTGATTGTTTTTGTGCTGCGTGAGCACAGATTTTAATGCGAGGGAAAATCACGGACACCACTAGCTGGCCAATATGATCAAGGTAATGCCATTTATTGTTGTGAAAACACCCCTTAAATAACCCAGATAGCTCACACACTGCACACACACTGCAAACCTGCCTGTGACTGGTTAATGCCAATAACACACAACTCTATTGGTGTAAAATAAAGTCCTCGTGATCTCTCTCTGTGGCCACTGTTTTTCAATCTTCTGCTGAAGCTTCTGTAAGTTTACATTCTTCTCCCTTTTGATCTCCACAGAGGCTTCTTAAAAATTGCTTTTCACTGCAGCCTTAAAGGCCTCGCAGCATAACTGCATCTAAAGCACTGAGGTTGCTCATATGTCCATTTTCTGCAAGAAATTCCCCAACAAGATTTGCCTTTTCCCTTGTTGCCTGTTGAGTGAGAGACCTGCTGTCCCATGTCTGCACTACCCAGCCCTCGCTCAGGCTCTGATCATTCCTACTGGCTGGGATAAACCTGAGAGCCCCGGGCAGGCAGCAGGGCTGCATCCATCCAGCTCCCTGCAGCTCTTCCCGCTGGTACCTCCTGCCTCCACTGTGGGGTACTGCCAAGTTGTGGCACGGTGGAGCTGAGCTCTTTGAATGTTAAGACGTATGTGTATATAGGAAAAACAGCTAAATATGGCCAAATTCTCCTCGCATGTTGACTAGGGGCTGCTCTGCAGTCTTACATCTCACACAGCACTGTGCTTTTTGAGTAGTATCTATACCACAGATTTAGAATCCTATAAGTAGATGGCAAGACTGACTAATCCATCATGTCACTCTGTCCATCTATTTTTCATCTCAATTATTTTCTTTCCTGTGCTTTATTTACTAGGAGGAAATAAATTGATTCAGTCTACCTCCTTGCCCCATCTTTTGTTATTTCCCTGCTAATTATTAGTAATCAGACCAGGCACCCTGTGGGAGGGTCACTCTCTGTCCCATGCCACTGGGGCAGTGGTCTCACCTGCTCTCAGCTGAGACGGATCGCACCACTCTGTTCTCTCCAGGGGCTGATGACAGTCTGCTTCACTGCAATCAGATTAATTTGAAAGTGTGTTACATTCCCAGAGAAAATGTCACAGAATTACAGAGGAGAGAGATGGAAGAGGTTTATTAAATTGGTCGGTTCATCTTGCTGCCAATCAATGGCGGTTCCTGACAGGACACGCTCTGGCTTTGCTCCAGCAATGCTCCAAAGCACATGGTGATGTGCTGCCAGCCCTGTCCTTGAGGGCTCTTCACCATCCCACGTCAGGAGCACTTGGCTGGCTGCGTGTCCTGCACCTGTGCTCTGCACTGCTGCCTGATGGCTGTTCCCTCTCATTTATCCCCATTTCCAAGTGGCACAAGCACGCTAGGAAGACCTTCCTCTGTGTGGGGTAGACTTCAGCAGGGCTGAAGTCTCTGTGGAATAGTTGGACTATGCCAGGAACCTTCTGCACACGTCAGGGTGATATGCACGGAAGGATAAGCTGTAACACCTGGAACAGATATTCGGTTTCCAAAGTGATGAGTAATGTTTACTGACATGTGCGGTTTGTGTGTCCAATTAGGAATTATTTATGTATAGAGAAACCAATGGTCCTTGGACATGTGTCCAGACTCAGGTCTATAAGAATCACAGCCTCTGATACTCTGACGCCATAAAGTTCCTGGCCTGTTTTTGGAACAATACGATGTCGTTTCTTTGACTTGCCTCTAACTTCACGACGACATTCCTCCTGTTTGTCAGAGGAGGTGTTCAGCAGCGCTAATCCTGGCGGCAGCACTTGTGAAGGAATCCTCTCTGGGACAGCCCACTTTGCTGCTCATTGGGAAGGTCACCCCAACTCCTCAGGGGGCAGGTGAAGAAGCTGTGCCCTCCTTCCTGACAACAGGACAAGATACAGACACAAAGATGCAGATTGAGACCCTTTGCTAGGAGATTTTAACCTGCCCTAGACTTTCTATCTCTCAGTGAGAATGTATCTTAAAAGAACACTTAAAGCTGTGCTGGCCTAATGAGAAACAAACCTTCCATATGATCTGTGCAAGCCAGTGATGTGTTTGCAGAGACGTGTTGGCAGTTTGTGAGGTAAGCATCCCTCCTCAAATATGGGCCCCATGATGGCCAAACACTTCAAACATCACACTCTTAGGCTTGCAAGACCGGTCTGCTCATGCCTGAAGGCAATGATTTATCAACTTTCTTAGATGCAACCAACTGAGCAAGAAACTATACTCAGACCCAGCTAGATGAAAATTATTGACCAGGAGAGGGAGGAGCTCAAAGTGGCCTCAAAAATAGCTGATACCAGTGGTGTATCTTTCTTTATCCATTTTCTGAGTTGTGTGCTGCAAAAGTTCAGTGCCTGGCTTATTTGTGCCCTAACCTGAGTAGCTGTTTTATCTCTATGCAGCCAAGTTGGTCTCTTCTCCCAGGCGGTCAGCAATAGAACAAGGGGGCATGGGCTTAAGCTCTGCCAGGGGAAATTTAAGTTGGATATTAGAAAAAAATTCTTTACAGAGAGAGTAATCAGGCATTGGAATGGCCTGTCCAGAGAGGTGGAAGATTCACTGTCCCTGGAGGTTTTTAAACTGAGATTGGATGTGGCATTGAGTAAATTGACTGGAGTTGGACCAAGGGTTGGACTTGATGACCTCTGAGGTCTTTTCCAACCCAATCAATTCTATGATTCTATGATTCTAAGTTAACTATCAGAGAATTTCCAGCATTAAAGAATTTGCTCACTGCATCTTCATCACTTCACTTAATCAGAAGATGATCGTTGTAGCCTCATTCTTCCCCAAATCACATGGAATGATAGAATGGTTTGGGTTGGAAGGGATCTTAAAGATCATCTATACTCTGGTCAGGGATGTCTTCTACTTGACCAGGTTGGTCCAAGCCCCATCCAGCCTGGCCAGGCTAACATCTGGACAGTTAGGGAAAAGCTTCTGTAAGAGAGGTGGCTGTGAAGGGTGCACCGATGTGAGGAAGGAGACTGAACAAGATCTCTGTCTCTGCCCTGTGCTCCTGCCCTGTGTTAGCTTATACACCTTTAAAGCTGGATCCTAAATCAGTAGTAGCATCAGCTCCGGAGAATAAATCTTCAACCCAGTGTGTTGAATTATGTTCTCATAAAGGGAATGAGATGTGCATCTATTAATTAGCTTCCATGGCTTCCAGCACTTGTTTAGGCAGAGGTAATATGCACAGGTAAAGCAATCTTGCGAAGCAAAATGGGCATTTTTATCTCCCCCAGGGCCTCGGCAATCTCAGGGACTAATCCTGCATCTTGACCAGCATCTTACCACTTGCAGAGTACCATCCAAACCCTGTGTGGAGGGGGTGGAAGGAGGTTGGGATCTGGTGAAGACCAGTCCCATGGACAATGGACAGAAGTCGCCAGCTTGCTCAGGCACAGCTGCACTGCCACAAAAACCAGTGCTGTCAGCCAGTAACAAATCAGCTCCTGCAAATAAATCCATTCTTGCTTCATGCTCCATCCCAAAAGCTCCCTTTCCAGCATGGCTCCCACAGCTGGGATGCTCAACCTTGGCACAGTCTCAAACTTGCACTTGGAAAAAGCTGCTGCGCAGATGACACCAAGTTGGGAGGGAGAGTTGACCTGCTGGAGGGCAGGAAGGCTCTGCAGAGGGATCTGGATAGATTGGAGAGATGGGCTGATTCCAATGGGATGAAGTTCAATAAGGCCAAGTGCCGGGTCCTGCACTTTGGCCACAACAACCCCATGCAGTGCTACAGGTGGGGACAGAGTGGCTGGAGAGCAGCCAGGCACAAAGGGACCTGGGGGTACTGACTGACAGGAAGCTCAACATGAGCCAGCAGTGTGCCCAGGTGGCCAAGAAGGCCAGTGGTATCCTGTCCTGTATCAAAAATAGCGTGGCCAGCAGGAGCAGGGCAGTGATCCTTCCCCTGGACTCTGCGTTGGTGAGGCCACACCTTGAGTGTTGTGTTCAGTTCTGGGCCCCTCAGTTCAGGAAAGATATTGAGGGGCTGGAGGGGGTCCAGAGAAGAGCAACAAGGCTGGGGAAGGGACTGGAACACAAGTCCTATGGGGAGAGGCTGAGGGAGCTGGGGGGGTTTAGTCTGGAGAAGAGGAGGCTTAGAGGTGACCTCCTCACTCTCTATAACCACCTGAAGGGAGGTTATAGCCAGGTGGGGCTTGGTCTCTTCTCCCAGGCAGTCAGCAATAGGACAAGGGGGCACGGGCTTCAGCTCTGCCAGGGGAAATTTGAGTTGGATATTAGAAAAAAATTCTTTACAGAGAGAGTAATCAGGCATTGGAATGGCCTGCCCAGAGAGGGGGTGGATTCACCGTCCCTGGAGGTTTTTAAACTGAGATTGGACGTGGCACTGAGTGCCATGATCTAGTAAAGGGGCTGGAGTTGGACCAAGGGTTGGACTTGATGATCTCTGAGGTCTTTTCCAACCCAATCAATTCTATGATTCTATGATGCTGCCAACGCCCAGTCTGGCAAAGGCCAACCCCAATTACAAAGGACAAGCAGCAGGCGCAGTGTCTCCCGCTGGTTTTTCAGCGATGGAAATTATGGCCTGTTCTACCAGCTCTTGCCATGAAGGCTTTAGGCATTTCTCCCTCCTGTGTGGAGCCCAGAGTCTCCTCACTGCAGCCAAGGCCGCTGAGAGGGGGCGCTCAGTGAGTCAAAAAACCAAATGCCTTGTAATGAATAATTTTTCACCATAAATAAAAAATGTTTTCTCCACAGAAAACCTGTCCCTACGGATGGCAAGACTCATCTGTGGACAACTAGATTTGTGTGCTTTACCCTCGAACTGGATTAGTGACACTGTCTCTCACAGCTGGAATTACCCCTCCACACCCGGACACCATTCCTGGCTGGGAAAAAGCCTGTAGGATTTGGGTCAAAGCCACTTAAATCATGGAATCTTTAATCATGGAACATTCTGTGTTGGAAGGGACCCTTGCAAGGGAATAGGAAAAAAAACTTCACTGATTTCCACGTGCTTTGGTTTCTGCACTGAAGGAGCGTAAGATCAACTCAGGTTTCAAGAACATGTTGGCAATGTTGTATGTATTCATGCCAGAAAAAGTCACTTGTACATTGGCACAGAAAATTCTTTGGGGAATGTCACTTGTGACAAAGCTAATGATGTAAGAAGCAAAGGGAGCATGTCTTAGAAATTATTTAAATTACCAAGTCAAACACTTCCACCTCTACCCCATTGTCCCAATCCTCCTTTTGCATCTGAAGTGTAAATTTTTTTGAAGCAATGTTACGTATTTGCAGCAAATAAAGTGCAACATTCTATGAACAAAAGGTTATAAGCCAATACTTGTTATCCACTTAGATAAAGTATTTCCTCTTCACCCTGATTTGCTTGGGAGAGGGAATTAGATGCAACAGAAGTTTTATGGATGAGATACCTGTGACCAGCTCAGCTTGATTTATTTCCTGTTGTCTTCAGACTATCGAGGAGGAAGGCCAAGCATTGTTCCTATTGTCCCGGAGAGAAGCTCTGTTCTAACAACAGATTTATGTGTCTCCCCCATCCCCAAGCCACTTAAAAATAAGATTATGTTTTGCTCATTAATCTCAACAAATTGTGTTCTACTTTGGCCAGGAAAACAAAAGTTATCAGTTTTATGGTGCCAGTGCTCAAGAGAAGTAACAACACAAACACTCAAGGTCAATAAAATGCACTTTTTATTCTGTATCAATGAAAATATAGCCACATGTAAATAAAGACGTGTGGAACAAAAAAATCAACATCGATCCTCCCTGAAGAAGTACAGTTCATTGTGCTAAAACCCATAATCCTTTGGGTTAGAAACAGTTGTCTGCCAATGCTTTAAAGTGACCCACATTTTCCTTGTTGTTGAATTTCAGCAAACACAAAGAGTGCAACAAGAAGCTTGCTACAGATAAAACCAATTTCAACCGACCACACACGGCAATGTCCAAAGGTGACGGGAGAGTCACCATTAACGAAAGTGCTCCCACACGTTCCTCCCGGGCAGTCACGAGAGTGGTCAGGGGAGCATCCCCTCTGTACAAACTGATGTGTGATTGGCAGTCGAAAGATGGTCCTTCCTTGACGTAATTCCTGATCGCTTTGCAGATTTCAGATATGGTCGTAGAGGTGCATTCCTTCTATAGCTGTTCAGTTTCAAATGCTTTATTCATTCATTCATTTATTTATTTATTTCCCTCTAGGTTTTTATAAGCTTCCTGCTGTCAAAATACAGTTCGCAATTGCTTTTGTAGAAATAATCCTGAAAGGCAGAGGCATTTAAAATCCCTCCAAATCCTCAGTATATTAACAACAGCAAAAAAGATAGCTGGGCTGTTCAAAAATATTGTCAGGAACATGAATGTCATTTGCATTGGCTAGTGTACAAAGAGCAGCGAGTAGTAACAAAAGAAACATTATCTGAGCAATAACCCTTTCCCCCAATTTCTTCCTTGAAAAAAAAAAAATAAAAGAGAAAGTTTTCTCAAAATATTTTTCCTCCTCAGAGTCCAGTGCCTGTGAATCACATACATTCAAAAGCTGCTGTTACTCTGTAGATCAGGTTTTCCAACATGAACTTTTAGAACCAGTTGCTTTGCCCAACTTCACGGTGAGGGTTGCACGAACACCATTATACCACCTGGTGCTTTTTCGGCTGATGGGACACCTTGACATTTGAATTCAAAAGTAAGGACCTCGGGGTAAAAAAAAAAAAAAAAAAGAAAGAAAAAAAAAGAAAAAGGAGCTTTAAAGCCCGTTATGCTTTGATAGTGCAGCTGATGTTAGTGGAAGGATTCCCACAAACCAGGGATCAGCCTTGGCATGGTCCCTGTTCCCTGTCGGGAGCTCAGGGGTGCAGAGAGACACCACAGCACCGGCGTGGGGCGGGGAGGGCTGGGCTGGAGATACAAGGAGAGAAAAAGCAATGCCCATCGGCCACACGGCTGCATTTCAGCAAAGGAGAAGGAAGAGAAGGCAGGTAATGCTGAGGACGCCCAGCACAGACCTGTGGGTATCCCACAAGGACAGGCTGCTTTTTTGAAGTTCAGCATCTCTGTGCAGGCTTGTGCAGCAGCTCTTGCTCGGTTTAGTTTTCAGTTGGCATTTGGGGGGAGGGGGGAAGCCTAAATAAAAAAGCTGGAAAAATAGTACAATGTTTTGACCATAACCACTGTGGTGCCAATTAATTTAGAAAAATCTCCCCCTGCCACTAATTGTGAGAATAATGTGAGCACGCTCTTACAAGGATAGTTCAACAAACACCACTGCAGAGCTGAGGGTGCACAGACAGGGGCAAGATCGTGCCCATACCTCATCACTCTTTCCTCCCAGTATATATTCCTCATATTTTTCTTCATTTAGTAGCCTAGGATTACCAGTTGCTTAAACATAACTGGGAAGTCATAAGCATATCAAAGGGATGGGGGAGGCAGGGGAGGAATCCTAAAACCCACCCAAAACTGGCCCTCCTGGAGCCAGAACTTCACCCTTCGAAGCCTGGCCTGGGTTGGGGGCTGCACTTCATGGAGTTCTACACAAGCTGCCCCTTCCCTGTGTGATGTTCTGCTCCGCTCCAGGCGTGGATGGAGATGAGGAAACACAAGCAGGACTCAGAATCTGAGCACATCTGCCCACACCTGAATCAGCAATGCTCAGATGGAGGGCTGCATGGCAGGATTCAGTCTCACAGTACGTGGTGCTCAACCTCCCATATTTGTCATTGTCTCTCTCTCTGTGATAGCAATAATAACTTTATTTTTAACTGTGCTTCTCCCCAGAGAGAGTTTGCACAGCTTATGTACATATCTGACTTGTGCAAGGATATTCTAGACAGTCATGAATTTTGAGCAGTTACTTTGGATGGAAATTACTGACAGTTCAGACACCAAAAATGTGTCTTTGGGATTCAAATCTGTGTTAATTAAAAAGTGCCCTTTCCCTGATGGGTTCAGCTGATTTTTATGGCAATTCACCTTGCTGTCCCCATCTTCAAACACATCCTCTACATATCTGCTTGCATTCAGCATGCGACATCTAGTAGGTAATGAAATCTTGGACCCATTTGCATTGCACAAGGGCCTGAAATTAAAATTCTAGTACCCGCAGTTCTCAGTTTTAAGAAAGCTCAGCCCACACTGGAACTCACTGTCCTGGTCCCTCTGCAAGAACGGGGTTAGAGTTAGAGAAATTAATGGAAACATTCCCACTGACCTTAACAAGAATATTTACACAAGACGCTCAAAGCCTGAAAATATTTACCTCCAAAACAGAGAATACAATTTAGAAGATCTGCTGAGACCACTTCAGTCACTGGTTGGTATTTAAGCAGGACATTACAGAATCAGCTCTAACTACAATTCTTATTAGCATATTATTTCTTCTGAACACAAATAGCAAAACAGATCATTATCTCATTAAATCTGCTGATGCAACATCACTTAATCAATCATTTCTACGAGTTGCTAGCCTAATGATCCAGGCATGAAAACAAGAAGTCAAGGAAGGAAGGAAGGAAGGAAGGAAAGAAGGAAGGAAAAAGAGATAAACAAAGAAAAAAAACAAAGGGAAACACTGCATTTCTTTGTGGAAAACATTCTGCTTCATGTTACACAGCTTTCAGAACACATGGAAATTAACCCATGATACGCAGCTACACCTGCACATAAAAGCCCAGCCAAGTGCTCTCTGCAACAGTCAATAGGTATGCGAGGTTTATGAAGCATATCATGTCCTAAATTCATGTGAGAATGGTTTGCAGCACTAAATGGCATTTTGTTACATAAACTGTGCTGATAAGGCATTGGAGCTTTAAACAGTTAGCAAGTGTAATTTTTACAGCTGGCATTTTTTCCAGACAAAATATGGTGAAGCTTTATCTCCCCTGCAGCCCCACAAGCTGCAGGCTTATTGGGGTGTCCCATGTCCCTTACAGGGCCACAAATCTGTTAAAGGGCAAATAATCGACAGTCAGTGACAACCAGTGAAGGGAACAACCCTGTCCTAAGAGAAATATTGCAGTACCAGCTTTAGGAGCATCTTTGAATCACTCTGAAACTAGTGGCATGGGGAGGCTGACATTGAGGTTAGTCGTGTAATGTGCCCATGCTGGTAAAACAGTGCTAACTATTACATTTGAGGAAACATGTTTTGTGTGCAATTCTCTGGGAAAGCTGATTAGCCAGTTCTACACTTCACAGAAACAAGCCACAGCTCCCCTTGTCTGAGAACAGGGTTTTTACCAGGACAGCTGAAAGGTATATTTACAGACCTGCTTTGCACTTCAACGCTAATGAGCTTTTCCTCCGGTCTCAATAAATTCTCCTGCTCACATGTTTTGGCATTCCTTTAGCATGCATTGCCAGATAAATCCTTTATTGTCTCCCTGGTAGCTTGCCCAATTCCCACCAGGCAGATTTTTAAAACCCAAATCCTGTCTTATTGCTAGCTACTGCCTCTCCCAGTCGATAAATTGAATTTGCCACTTGATAGAATTAGGCAGTTGGTGGCCCTCGGCCCTTCCTTTAAGTAAAAAAGAGATGTGGCTGTGAATCTACAGATCATCAACAGGCAGTAAGAAGAGCTGGGAGGTGCCACTGCATCCTTGCACCCAGGATCCTTACCGTAAAGCCTGATTGTGGGAGGACCCTGCAGAATAAAGCCCCTCCTGGGATTGATTTCAGGAGGAGGATGCTCACTCTAACCTAGTCATGACCCCAAAGCCATGAGCTCTGAGTGTGATGGGGTTGTTGGTATTCAAAAGCCAAGCTTAAACTACTAGTTTAGGTGACATTTTGGCTCTGTAATTTTAAAGTACAACCCGACTGAGCTTGTTTGTAATGCCAGGACTCCTAATTACACCTAAAATAATAACAAAAAAGAAGTTGTTGCCGAACAGCATTTGATGATTCGAGTGAAGAAGGCAGTAATTAATCCTGCAGGGACAACAGAGGACTAATTAGAAGCAGAGCAGAAATTTTGTTTTCCTTTAGGAAAAAAAAGCCTTTTACCACGAGAGCTCAGATAACACACCCAATTTACAAACTGAACCGTGACCTCCGACTAATAGTGCTGGCAGCAGCCTTGGATGTAAGTGGATTCCCAAGTGATTTTTTTTTTTCCCTAGGAAAACGAAGCTCTGACAGAGAAGAGAGGTGCAACATGTCTGGAAACTCTTAGGAAACCAAGTCCAGGACAGGACAGTGCCTGCATGTCTTGGAACAGCACACATGGAGATGTTGAGCAGAGCCCTGGGGTCTGCCCGAGGGTATCAAGAGAACTTTTACTCTCACTACAAGGCTCCAGTTGAAATTACTGCTGGTGGTGAAGTTTCCCAAAGGTGTAACTGAAGGAGGAAACCAGAGGAAATGGCAGATGCTGGACTGAGTCTGCAGCCAGTGTCTCACTTGAGTTCCCCTTCCCAAACTGGCTCATTAAACCCCAAAAAACACTCCAGTGCCTGCTGTTCTATGGAACCCTGTGCTGTTCAAGACTGTACAAAAGGGCCATGAATAAACTAAAATAAAAATGAAGGCTTGTTTAATAAAATAATGCCCTGAGAAGGCCAGAAAGCTTGCCTTCTTATTCCTGTTTAATTTGGAGACTTGCTGCTAAGACACAGATCAGAAAGGATTTTACGAGAAACCCTGTAAGCTATCCTAGATATCAAGGAGCTTACAGTCTGGAAAAACAGCTTCTCAGTTAAGTCAAATAGTGTCAGGTGTAAACCTCTGAATGTGCCTAGACAAGCAGGGGATAAACCTGGGAATGGGGCTTGGGCAGACTCTAAGGATGTGCACGGTCCCCATGGATGTGCCAAGACCCTTTGGACAAGCCCAGGCATTTTCAGCAACAGTGTCCACACAGGCAGTGAGAGGAGCCAAAGGGATGAGAATCACCTCCAGATGCAGCCACTAATGAGAAACCTACTTGCCACTGCCCTTCACACATTTCCTACAGCCATGGATGTGCATGTGTGACAGGGCAACACTGAGACCCAGCTCAAATGCTATTGATTTTTTGATGGCATTTTCAGACACTGTAATCAGCTTTCACTGGACTGGGGAAGAGGCTGGAAGAGGGTGTGGGTGCTGTTGATGCATCCATATAAGCCCATTGCTTCCAGAAACGGCACAGTCACCGAGACATTACTCTCAGTGTTTGGCACCAAGTGTGGATGTTAGCTGATGCCTGGTGAAAGGCTTAATTTATTTATATGCCATTGTTTTAGAACATGCCAGATTTCTCTGGTGTCTGATTGATGAGTATTAGCTGTTAGAAACAGTCATTATCTCAAAAATTGGCACCACATTCCTCAGTGTGGTATTTAACCTAAAAACCAGGAAAAAATGGAACGTAACTCAGAACCTTCAAATTTTACCTCCTGTTTGTGCTATTAAAGTCTATGGAATCACTGAATGATAAAACACCATAGCTTGGAAGAAACTCTTTGGAAATCACTCGGTCTAAACCTCCCTGCTTATAGCAGGCTCAGCTTCAAATGTAGAGTCCATACACTGATGCTACACAGTTTGGATAATACATATGCCCCTTTCCAACAGGTCTCTGGCAAACTGGAAGAGTTTTGGCTCTCCTAAAGCTCACATTTTTCCCAAGGGCATATATATAAGTATCCTCTAATGGCCCTTTCCTGTCCCACAGCTGTCACCCCAGAAAGGTCTGCCAGTCTCATCCTTATATAACACCTGAAGGAAAGAGGAGTTTGACAAATTCCCAGTAACTAAATTATGGAGACACAAACAACCACCATGCAGAGACAAGTCAGCATGGACTTCAGTGGAATGTTGTCATCATTTCTGGACACCATTCTTTACATCCTTCTCCTCTCTCTCCCCACTCTCCTCCCATTGCATGGCACAGAGCCAGGGCTCTGCTGTGTCCCAGGCCATGGCCACTCTCTCTCTGCCCTGGAAGTTGCTCTTTCCTGCATCTTTTCCTTTCATTGGACATTTCCAAGCCTTCCCATCTTCCCACTGCATGACATAGCTCATCAATAAAACTCCTATCATCCTAAATACTCCAGAGTATCCAAAGATCCCAAATAGGTGACAATCTTTCACTGTCCAAAAGTTGACTGGTGATGTCCCCCTGTGCCTTGGCATTGCACATCATGATGAAGAGCACCTTAACTGCTACATGACCATGGAAATGAGGGTCCCTGGACTATCCTGTCATGGTATTGGGGTAAAAAGTTAACAATCTGATCACAGCAAGCCAAGAACCGAATGCCCCAGCGTCCTTACGGAGCTCTAATTAGCAAGGTAGGAGGTGAACACTTTGTTTCTGGCTGCATGCTGAGACATTCCAGTGTTCCCCGTACTGTCAGTCACATCTGTGTGAAAGTGCTTCAGCGCTGGGAAGATGGTAAGCAGACCCTTTTAGAGACACCTTTTTATACAAACAAGATCAGGCTGGGAGATTGAATCGTGGGTTGGATTCACTCCATTTACCCTCCAGCAGTCTACAAATCAAGTGCCTAATCTGAAGTCACTACTCTACAGTAAATGATGAGAGACTGGCACCTCCAGAGCAGGATTTATCCCACCTGTCTGTAACACCTGTCTTAAACAACCAGATTTGATTCCCCATTCCAAATGGGCAGGTATATATCCATATGGTGTGTCTATACATCCTTTGCAGACAGGCAGACATACACTCTGCCATTGCTCAATCTGAATCGAATATGCTCTGAACCAGTAAAAATACAGTCATGCCACTGGAGGGGGAAGGGCTGAGCCCAACCTAATACAAAATCCTTTTTATAGGGCTTTTAATTAAGGCTAATTGATGTATTCATGGCAGACAGCCAGATACAGCGTTGGTGCACACCCACCGTCTCAGACTGTGGGCCAAGCAAGCTTACATCTCCGAACAGAAAATAATGAAGAAATGCTCTTATCTGCTTTACAGAAAACAGATAAAACGGTTTGTGAGAATATCGCCCCAGATTCCTGGTTCCACTTGTCATGCATCAGGAAGCTGATTAACATAATGTAATAAATAAATCCAATTTATTCAACATGGCCTGGTCAAGCCCTTTTTGAATGCTTCTGTCATTTGGAGTACTCAAAATCAATATATGTCTTCTTGTCCCACTGCGCACTACAAGGTCAATTTTCTGTCTGACTAAATGCACCCTCAGTAAGGATGATTTTAGTTTGTTTGTCATTTGTTAGATATCACAGAGTTGATCTTTGCACAATATTCTTTATGTCAGTAAGAACATTCATTGCTTCTCTGCCAGAAATAATGTGGACTTGTTATCTATTTGAGCTCCAATCAGCACCTTGCTTTAAGAATATATTTCATTTGGAAATGAATTTTTTAACATATTAAACCAAATAAAACACACGGAGATTGTCTTATTCATTTGTAAAAANTATAAAAAAATATTCCCAGATGTGGAAATCTAGATGGATCAAACTTTTCCTCCCCCTGGGCACCACAGGGAAGCACCACCCTGGCGGCACAGACGTATGTGAAGGGCTGGGGCCATCCAGGAAAAATGACCACGTCAACTTTTCTATTTCCTTCCTTAAATTCCCCGAAGCATATCAGTGCAGCCCCAGAAGTGCCAAGAAAAATGCAAAGTACTGCTGTTCAGAGCTCACAGCTCTCACTGCAGCTCAGGATGGGAGAGCCACACTGCCCAGGCTGCCACAGAGAGATGCCTTTCTCCAAAGGGATCCCACTCCTCAAACCCTCTCTAACAAGTCTGTTAGCAGCAAGATTATACAGCATTTTAGATCCTGTAGGCATGAAGATATGCGTTAACACAGGACCTTCTGGTACAAAAGAAAACAAAAAGGAACTGAAAACCAGCTTTTAGATGCAGCCTATTAAAAATAGTGTTAATAAAATCCATTCAAAGCCTCTTCTGTAGGAAAATTGTGTTTGAACACTTCTTTTAAAAAACAGGTATAACTTTGATGCCACCCCACTTAGGAAAGAAATATTTATTTTAAGAAATAATCTGTCCAATTCTGACATCGAAAAAGATAGGCTTGGGTTTTCTAAATACTCAAAATCCAAGTGAAAAAGTGTCAATTCCTTAAAATATATCCTCCTGTGTACTCACTCCCAAATTTAGTATTAGACCTTTGGCTTTTTTGTTTTCCCTTTCAGTTCAGGATGTCTCTTCCCCAAAGGCCTCCAAGCTATTTCATGAGCACACATCTGTTTTCTGACCCATGCAAATGATGACGTTGGTAGAACAGTCTCAGTTACTTCCAGAGCGACTGCTCTTGGCTGGCAAATAGGACAATGTTATTTCTGCAGCAGTCAGTTCTCTAAAATTGTCCTGGGATCCAAAATACATATTAAAGGACCAATATGACTATCAGAGTCAACCTTCAGTTCACACCTGTGCAACAGGGTTACTTTCCATGTGGTGGTAGAGGAAGACTGAACTGGAGTCTAGCAGTAAGCCCAAACTTTGGTGCCTGCAGCATCGAGTCCCTACAGTTGTGCTAATTCTGCAGAGCAGGGAAAAAGAAAAATGGGCAAAGCTTAAGTTTGTCACTTCCAGAGTCAGCTCTGTTCTAACCCCTGTCTCCTGGCAAAGACAGAAAAATGGGAAGAAAAGGATTTACAAATATAGTTTCGGAAGAACTGGATCTTCACTACAAACAATATTTTTTTCAGTTATTATCCTGAAGTGCTGTTCTATCTTGTATATGCAACATTACACGCACACAAAAAAAAGCTTTTAAAAGTACTCTAGTTCATTCGCTTTGGAAAGTGTTTACTTTTCTGTACACATTTTAATTCTATTCCAAAGTCCAGAAAGATAAAATCCACTCCTGTGCAGGTAACATGCTTTGAACACGCAAAGCACAAGGTGAGTGCCATGGATGCCGTCACCAGCATCTGGCAGGAACATCTGTACAGGAATACAGCTCTTAAAGGGAAGGAGAGCATGCAGCCGAGAGCTCCCTCTGCGCGCCGTGTGGCTGCTTGAGCGCTGGCTTAGGTGGAAGTCACACCTTTGTGTCCTTATTGCACTTTATGACTATGGGCGGTTGCTTTCAGTCAAGCCTGAACTACAAGACTATGACTCATGCTCCTCTAACAGCAAAGGAACGCGCTGGTCACATCACATCATGGACAACCGCGAGGGGACGGGAAAGCTGCGCCGGGAACAACTCCAGGAAACAACGCGTAACGCTCCCATCATCAATTTGGGAGGCAAAGTCCTTCAGGATCGTACAAGCCAAATTTTCAGACCACCATCACCAACCGGGACCCCGGCTGCCCCCCCAGCACACAGGACAGCCCACGTGCCACTTCCTCATACTAGGTACAAGCTGGTTCCACTGAACTTGCAATGGGCAATATTGAAACATCAGAGTCAAAACAGCATTGGAAATAGACCCGGGAACATCATATTTGTTTCATGAACTTGGTATTTTACACTATTTAGTCACTACACGTTTTAACCACTCAAGTTGCACTTGAACTGTAATAGACATTCTGGGCCCGCCCAAATAATTTTCAAGGTCAGATTAATCCTGTTAACACATTCTGTCATTGTAAAGTGGCACAAAGTTACACCTGACTTGCAAGATAATCCTAAACAGAGACCCCCGTGCATGCCATGCAGTTCTACTTAGAAAGAACATCAGTTACAGAGAAAGAAAAGAAGTCTGTCACAAAGGCAGAGGAATGCCGTTAAGGCTAAAGCTTTCTAACAAAGTCACCCCCCATTATCCTGCTGGCTCTTTTACAGCATCACTGCATGGCAGATTCATGCATTCAAGAAATTTACCTAAACCTGGGGCCCAGACAGCCTGTGTGACTCAGCTATTCACTAGGCAGCCCTGGGCACTTGCCTCGTGTCTGTCTTAACCAGCAAACCAAGTCAGGCAAGAACATTCAACACTTCACAGCATGGCACTTAAACTGTACCCACAAGGTCTGTGCAGACTCCAGCAGCCTGCAGCAACCATGTCATTCCCTAAAACTATAACCCCCCCATTCTTTCGGAGTCCCAAGCTGGGATTTATAGTAGGACATGGAAGGTCCTGCTGTTCTGCAGGTGCAGATTGCTCTTGCAGTCCAAAAGGCGGCTGCAGAGTTACGGAATTGCACTTGTGTCAGAACAGCAGCTGCAAAATATTACTAAAAACTTTGACAGCAGCCACCGCAGCTGTGGAGAATTATAACGAGCAGGTGGTCTGACCACCAGGCTTTGGGAAGAGCTGCCCCTTTCCGTGGCTTTTTGTTCTCCCCTTTTTTTTTTTTCCCCCTTTTTTTCAATTTTTTTTTCTTTTTCACTTTTTTTTTTTTTAATTTTTTTTTCTGGTGTGCCTATGATTTCCTAAAGAAAAGGGCAGAAACAAGACAGAAAAGAACAGCAAATAAGAAAGATCATCATCACCCCAAAAGCCTCCATGAGCTGACACAATAGAAGCAATGACTTCTTTGGCTTTCTTAAGAGCTTCTCAAAGTTTATGGGTTTCGATTTCAGAGTCGAAGATACATAACTGCCACTACTGCAAATCATGGTTTGTTTGGGTTTTGGGGTTCTTGTTAGTTTTTCAGGAAGTGGTTTACTTTAGTTCAGTTTTTTAATGGCAAGTAGCGGATCTAATATTGGTTTGTGGTAAGGATGCCCACTAATTATAAACACATATTTGATACACCTGATTCATAGTGATGCCTTGTGGTACATATATGTTTTACTACAGGCACTTTTGAAAACATGGGATGTTGATGCAAGAGGTCATTTAAATCCGAGGCAGGGGGAATCCTTCTCTGAAGGAGCCACTGTGCTCTGCTGGGCTGACGTCAGGCTGTACCAGGTAAGAGCTCTGAAGCTGCCGTGGCAATTTCTGCTACGCATCGTGCGTAGCTGGATTCAAACCAGTGCAAATGGAGAGGCAAAAAAACCCCACCAGACTAAAGTGCAGACCCAAGCAGAGTCCAAAAGCTCAGCTCCAAACAGGAGATCGAACAGGATCCAGTGCAAAGCCTGCCCTGCAGCAGCCCTGCTAAGCCAGCAACACTGCATGGAGAGTAATGCCCCAGCCTAGGAGGTGGAGATGGGGTCTGAACATGGTCCAAGACTGGAAGATGGGAGTCAGCTCAGCCAAGAGGTGGGTCAGAGCCTCTGACACAGACTGAAGGGACTCAGTAAGGGTGGAGATTGGCTGAGTGGGCACTGCAAGGCTGTCCTTGAAGTGTCCCCTCCTCATGCACTGAAACCTTCCACGCGTCCAAGCTAAGACCAGCAGGCAGCACCCAAGAGAGGATTCCAGCTCTCCTACACACCCACCATTCTCCCACCCACCCATTATCATCCATTTAACTTGGACTCAAGGGAATTTCATCCTGACTGGTTATTTTCTCCCTTTCTAAATGCAGTTGCAGAGTGATAAACAACCTCAGAAAAGAGAGTGGAAGGGGATTAACTTCAGCCTTTTAACTTCAGGCTTTCAAACCTGCTCATGTAGCTCCTGAAGAAGCCGAACTGTGATTGTTCTTTCACTTGCTTAGACCCTGTGCAGTCTTTCTGCCAAGGGCAATGGGGGGGACAGTGGGAGGGCAACCTCAACCCTACAAAGTGGACATGCTAATGAAGATACTGACAGAACCAGACATTATCACTGAGTGCTGCAAAGTGAATTTACATATTGTTACTCTAACAGTTCAGTAAAAACGGCATCAGTAAAAGGAGGCTTTCAAGAAAGAAGTCACCCCCAAACACTCAGGGAGTGCAATGGAGAGAGTTTCTGTTAGTTTCATTTAGTTACATAAATCACTATTATTATTATTTCTTACGATGTTAAAAGAGCAGGAGGATAATTGAAACAAAAGGCTGTGCATGCACAATACCCACACAAATAAATTCCAGCGATCCACCCCAGCACCAGGCTCGGTGCCCTTCCCTGCCCACTGAGCTGAGCCCTCCCTTTAAGAGGAGTAGGGGAATACATCACCAAATATACAGTATATTGTCATGGAATGATACCAGGAAACAATACTAACAGGAGTCTGAATGTGTCCTTCACGTCGTAATAATCTACTGTTTAACTCGGCAGAAAAGACAGTGAGGAAATAAAAGCTCAATTCACCCAGCCTGAGATCAAAACTGTCATGGCAATATTGGCAGGTTAGACCCTGATTCTTTAAATAGTACATTGCCTTTGTTAAACAAAAGTCATCCTTTTATTACATAATAGAGATTATAAATAAATGTAAAGTTTGCATGCAGTCAACTGCATATTATACAAGCAATATCTATGTTAATAATTGCTTTCTTTGGCAGGCCAGAATCCAGCTGGACATGCAATATTTACATATCAAAATCCTTGGTGTGTTCAAGTCATATTGGATGCAAGTGAAAATATATATGTATATATATTTACCGTATACACACACACACATATATATGTATAAAGGTATATATACACCTCTGCATATATACTGTATACATATATACACATAGGTATATGCTAAAAGTGGATTTCATCTTTTTCTGATTCAGGTGATGCAGGCCTTGAAACACTAAAAATATCCTGACAGGGTATCTGAGGGGGGAGTTGGGGTGATAAATGAGACTTGGGGGAAGAGATCTGGGATACGTTCTTTTCAGACAATATTTTTAAAATTTCTGCCACCTGCTTCTCAAGGGCAGCCATCCTACTGCTTAGCAGCTGGATATCTTCTTTGAGTTCATGCTTGACTTCCTGCAGCGTGGTTTGTAAGGCCTGCTCAGGAATGGGGTAGAAAGGACACCTAGCATCCGCCTGAATGGGGCTGTGCTCCAGGGGACTGCGAGTCTCACCAGCTTTATCCAAGCGAAGGTCACTTTTTGTTATTCCACTGTCACAGGAGTCTGTTTTCCTCAGTGGGTTTTTATTTACACCGTTCTCCGAGTCATTGGACTTGGGGTCGTCGGACAGCAACCCCATGGACTCAGCCTTTGTGACGTTGTTCCAGTCCTCCTTCTTCTCCTCGTGGGTCCCCATCGTGTTCTTCAGTCGAAGCCACCCCTTCCCGTTCCCGTTTTTCATCCGCATGGGGCTGTTTACTTTGAGACATTTTGGGTCCCCGTTTCCATTCGGCTTGAGCTCCATGGCATCCCGGTTGTTCTGCTTCACGGCCTCGCTGCTTTTCATGTAGGCCAGGGTCGTCTGGATGGGGGTGATCTGAGACACGGTGACCACGCTGGTGCCCGTGATGGAGGCCCCATTCTGCACACTCCGGCTTTCCACCTGAAGCTGATTCCTTTCCGTGTCGATGTGGGTCGAGCCTTGGTTACGCATCTCCTTTTGCTGTTTGAATTTCTGGAAGAGTTTGCGCACAGGGTGGTCCACAGGGATGCTCAGCGTCACCTCGTTCTTCTGGCGCAGGCGCTCCTCTTCCTCCTTCTTGACATCGCTGATCTTCCGGAAGATGATCTGTGGGGGATAAATCCACAACAGAGTCAGCACCCAAAGGACATCGCACGTGGCAAAGATTAATGTGAGATGGGGAAACGGCATTGAGAACAGCCACTTCTGTCTTAATTCTTAACCTTCCTTTCTATCCGAATTTTTTGTAGTGGATTTAAATTGAGCTGATCAAGACATAGTAACCTCAGATATATGCCACAGCATAGACAGGATACATATATACACTCACACCTTCTTAAAAGTATAGATTAAAAGTGGGGTTCACCTTTTTTCTTGATGCAGAAGATAGAGCCTTGAAGAACTAAAAATATCCCAACACGAACCGAAGGAAAGGAACCGAATAAAGAGAAGAAAGCAAGCAAGCAAAAACCAAGATACTGTGGTCCCTACCTACCCATTACTCACACTCATACCTGCTCCATCACTATCTTTCATACAATCAAAAGGAAACAGTAATTCCGTGGAGACTACACAGCTGTAAGATTAATTCAATGTACATACCCTTCCAGAGACAGGAAAATCCAAATGCACTCAATACTTTTTAGCTTTGCATATTGTTAGCTTTGTAGGAGAGGCTGGAGGGTGCAATCAGGTTCCCCATGGGCTGTGTGTGTGGCTTCACACACTACACAAGTGTCTCCTGCAGAGTTTGTATGTCTAATGTGCATGGCAGTACTGGGAGCACCATGGAGAAGCAGCACAACGGGCGCGTGTAGTTGTAAACCCCAGCAATATCCATTTCATGATGCCATGCCCTCTAACGCTGCAGTTGGTTCACCCTGCAGCAGGTCTCAGGCTTCTACAGAAAAAGGAATTTGAGCCTCAAGCTGGGGAAGGATCCACAGAGTAAAAAAAACCTTTCTGTTGATTTAACTCGTAGGATTATTTTTTTTTTTTTTTT